>WBNH01012623.1:30199-61208 GCA_013401255.1 Urocolius indicus
CGCCGCAGCCCCGGAGGAGCCCCGCGACGGCAGCGTGTCCCGCGCGGCGCGCGCCGGGCCCTCGGCAGCGCCGGCGGCCGCTCCGCAGCGGGTCAGGCGCTTGCGGGAGAGAAACGCTGCGCTTCTGTAACTTTGTTTTAATCTCGCCTGTCAGTTGTGAGATACCGCGTCACTGGTTTCAAAGCACACAGACAGTGTCGAAGCGCCTTCCCTTTGAGGACTGTCCTTGTCTCTTGCTGTTCGTTTCTTTTTCAGCGCCCGAAAAGTAAGTACGGGTTAGGGGTTGTCTGCGCTTCTTCAGTTAGATCAGATGAGATCGCGTTGCTCAGCCGGGTTTTGTGATTTGCCCAGCAAACCCCTTTGGAATGGATCAAAACAGTCATTGTGGTCCCGACTACTGAAGTGTTTAGGCTGCTGTGGGTGAAAAGAGGCAGCTAACGGGATTTTGAGTGATGATGCCTTTCGACATTCGTCCTGTCTGTTTCTGGAAGAGTAACTGCTTAGCACTTTCGGAATCTTAACTGTGCATCTTTACCTCGTTGCTTCATTGTCTTTTGAGCCACATTGCCACATCAGGTTGTACTGCTTTACTTAATAACACGTCAGGTTGTACTGCTTTACTTAAATTGATACAGAAATCAGCTCAGGTAAGTCAGTGATTGCACTTTTTTGCAAGGAGTTCTTGAAATGTCTTGCAGCCGTTGTTTGTAATTTCCTACATTTGAAGAGCACCCGAGCAGCCGTTGCTTTGGGGAAGCTGCGGTGTGGCAGGAAGCACCGCTCAGGATCCGGGCCTAAAAGTTGACAATATGCAGAAATCGTCCCACACGATTACTGACTGAAAGTGCAGTGTGCAGGGACAAAGTAACTTCCGTGCATAAGATGGAAATGAGTATTTTATTGTTTTTCAGAAGGCAGATCAAATTAATGGAATTTTGCTACGCGTAGCATCAATATGATGGTACAGATTCTGTGTTTAAAAGGTTTCAGAAGAGAAAATGTGACCTTCCTTCGAGGATTATATTTGTACATTTATTTTTATTCCTGTGTGAATAATACCAACTGGACCACAATCAAGTGTATATGTAAATGTTTTCAAGGCTGAGATGTATCTTGCTACCATGTGTATCCTTTGTTTTTTGATTCCTCGAATTCATCTAAAAATAAATGCATCCCAGAAATAATTATGTACTTGAGTATGTATGTCAGTAGCAGTGTATGCGTGTTGCAGTGTGTAGGACTAGAAAGTGCTTTAGAGTATAGAGACAGGACATCAGATGACCCATTATTAACCTGAATGCAGCCATCTGTGGCTTTAGCACTTTCTGAATCAGAAGTGAGGTCTTATTTTTAACAGTTCTCAGTAGAGTTTTATTCCACAAATTTGCCACATAGGCTTTTGGCATCTGCAGTGTACTACAGGAAGAGGTCCTTCCTTGCACAATGCAACTTGACTATACATTTTGTGAAATGTTGGTCTGGTTTCTTTTAAAGTTTCCTATCTGTCTTAGTTCAAATTCTTCTCATTTTGGGAGAAAACAACAGTTTACTAGTCACCCTTTCTGTTCAACTCATTATTTTATATCTTTCCTCAGTCTTGTGTTTTCCGAGCTGAAGAGTTTTACTCTATTTGATGTTTTTTCACATTATTAATCTCTCTCCCTTTTTTGTATTTTTTGAGCACTATCAGAGGTGAGGAGACCAGGCATTACAAACAGCTTTCAAGAAACAAGACCAGTCAAAATAATGGTTTTCACGTCATCATCCAGTTCTTTCTTGTAATTCCTCTGATTTATTTGTTTTGCTTTGTTAGGGAAGTGAGAAAGCAGATAAACTGAGCCCTGTTGAATGCGGTTCTGTTGAACACTGAACAAACACTGAACAAACACTGAACGCTGTTTTCATAGCATTAACTATATAGATCCCAGGATCTATTTTCTGACTGTTAACATCAACATCCACTAGACAGTTTTATAGGTAGGACAGGATTTTTTTCTCTGTTTACATTATGGTTATCTCCATTTAATTGCACCTGCCTATGCACTCAGTGAGGCTGTATGCCAATTCCATTAGATCTATTTTTACTACCCGCAGTAAATTAGTATCAACAGCATACTTCACCACCTTACTATGTATTTGTTTTCAGATCATTTGTCATTCATTAAAATATGCTTTTATCCCAGTGGTATGTCTATGCAAAAACACTCTGAAGAAACAGATACACAATTCACTCCAAAATGTGATGGGGAATATACTTGTCCTCTATTAGCATCTCTGTTGTTTGACAGTACTCTTCCTAGCATATTCCATGCCTCTGTCCTGAGGAGCATACAATCCGAACAATTTCAGTATAAAGAAAACTTCGGTTGAGTAGTTCAGCATCTATCATAAATGAGAAAAGCATTAACTCAACTTCTTGTAAGAGTCATTTTTAGAATTAAAACCTTTTCATTTATTTTTCCTTAAATATAGAAAAATGTAATGCATGGACATGTTCCTACACGACCTGATCTAGGTGAACCTGCTTCTGCAGGGAGTTTGGACTAGATGATCTCTAAAGGTCCCTTCCAACCCTACCATTCTGTGATTCTATGATTCTATTATTTCCTTTAAAATGGCATGAAGACATTAGTTTCAGGACAATGTAATAATTTTGTCATCTTCGCTTTCCCTGACAAAAGAAGATATGTAGGTTTGGGATTTTGTTACGTTAGCTTGTTTGTTTGTATGATAGAATACCTGCACTTACTGTGGCCTCAGCTGTCTTTGCTCAAGGCTATAAACTTGATATCTTCTTTTTCCTATTCTCCTTTTTCACCCACATATCTAGAACATGTCTAAATCTTACCACATCCACTTGAATATATCTAAGTTTCAACAATTCTCTTCTGTTGGCATTGGTGTTTTTCTTTTTTTTTTTTGTTTTGTTTTGTTTTGTTTTGTTTTTTTTGGAGTGTCATTGCTGTGGCAAATATGCACAGGATCAACTCTGTTCAAAATTGATGTGGTTTTTATCTCAAATTAACTTTATCTCATATTCTTCAGACACATCAAATACAAACGTTAGATTATGCCTTCCTAACTGCAATTCTAATCAATTTCTTACCACATTGACAACTTTTGCATCTGTTTTGTGACTTTGGACACAGTTGCCCAGCTCTTCACTTTAGAAACCCATTTTTTTCTTTCTCTTGTATCAGCCCAGGATGGTTAATCAAATTCTAGGAAGAAGATTTCCATCCGTATTGTATTCATCAGTAGTAATAATTAGATTTTATCACCATGTTGTCCCCTGACTGTAATCCTTGCCCTTTCTACATGAGGAAAGTGATTAACAATATTGTGTCTAACTCGGAAAGTTTCACAGGGTAATATCTGAGGAAATTATGAGACACATCAGTGCTTCCTAGAGTCTCCTGTGACCAAATTGTCTCAGACATGCTTGAGAGCTTTCTTGAGGACTGAACTTTATCTTGGCCAAAATGCATCTGTTCTATTTCAGATTAATTTTTAATAATGGGTTTAGATGTAATCAAGTTCTTTAAACAAAGTATCCTTTGAAATTGGAAACAAAAGAAATCTAAACCAGCAATGTAGCTTAAGTGGCTTGGCTTTCTAATCATAATCTGGAATAATTTATGTAGAAATTCTTATGTGTGATTGAAGAATGGATAAATTGGTGCCTTGTTCAGGGAACAATATTCTACTACCTGACTACTGATGCAGAGTGTATGGTAAAAAAATTAAAATAGTAGGAACAGAAGACATATCTTGTGTTGGAGCTCTGAGTTAATAAGTTACTGAATTTGTGGCTTTTTTCATTCATATCCATGAGGAAGTTTATGTCTGAATACCATGTTTTTCATTATTTTTATTTGAATATTACAGTTTGTGAAATTAATTTGTAACTTAATATAAAGACAGGGCGATGCAGGCAGTAACTGTGTGTAGCTCAACTGTATTACTAGTTTTACATCAGATGCTTGAATAAAGAAATTAGATTATTACAGCCAGAATCAGTTAGCAAAAAAAAAAAACCAAAAAAACAAAACAAAAAACAACCCCAACAAACAACAAACATGCTACACCTCCAGAAAACTCATAACAGTGTGGTTCACTTCAGGAAATTGTCTTAACCAAACTTGAATGTTTGGAGAAACAGCAACATTGTCTATTATCTTTCTAAGTTTGTATTGTGGGAAACACTGTCTCTGTTTAGTGAACTGTAGAAACATGTTGCAGTTAGCAGCTAGAGCTGCTTGGATGATCTCATATATCCATGTGTAATGTGTTGTCCGTTCAAAGCAGGTTATGATATCTGCTGCTAAGATGCCTGTACACCTTCCATGCTAAAGGCCTACAGAGATCAGTGGTTCATAGGCAACTGGATATAATGGAAACAAGCAACTCAATGATACCAAGATGTGGTTACTAAAGGAATTTTAAAAATAAAGGTAAAAGAGGCTACTTGTGCAAGTGTATTCACTATACATGTTATCAGTATACTTGCAGTAAGGTGTTGATGTATTTGGCACGTCTACTGGCAGGAAAGAGTTGCATTCCATGTTAAGCAAAGCAATCAGTTTCAAAGGTAAGTCACAACATTTTGATCTTCAATGTGTGTCAGCAAAGACCAAGTTAGTACAGGTTATATCTCTTAGTTTAATTTGTCAAAAACAGGCACATGGCCAAAACAAATAAGAGGAAAGGAGTAGTGGAACAAAACAAAGAACAGTAAAAGTGCAGGAATTTGTCAAATGTGGAATTTTTGACAGATTTCACTATTTCAAAGCTGTTATCCTATGGTATAAGCAAAACCAAAGTTTAATAATGAAACAGAAAATAGGTGACTTTCTTTCTATGTAGCATCTCTAGAAAAAAGTTTACTTTATGCTGAATCATGTTTTATTATAAAATCTACACATTCAGTGAAATAGCATCAAACTTCAGAACACATACTAATATTTTCATGGCAATTCTGTCTTTAACTTGCTAATTGAAATTTCTGTCTTGAAATAGAGACATTTTGATGGACTCTTCTCATTATTAGTGCTAAAGATTAAATCTAACTAGGGAGCTGGTTTGTTTTTTCAGACAAGTCTGACTTAACACATGAGCATCAGATGCATAAATATATTCTGAAAAATATCAAAATCAGTCAAAGGCAGGTCATTTATTGGGAGGGAAAAAGAATAAAAAGTGAGCTGAGCCATTCAGTCAGCTTTTCTTATTTCCACATCTTTCAGACACCCATTTTATTGACTCTTAAAGTTCTTGTGAATTAACATTCACTTAAATTCTGTTAAATTACTAAAATTACATTATATTGTCAGCAGACATAAAACCACCCAATAAAGAAACTGAGTTGAGTTATACCTCTTCTGATTCTGGATTGTGCTTCAGCAGATGCTTGAATATAATCTCAGCTGTTTTGTTTGGCTGTATTATTTCATTCAGTTACTGGTTTGAAACCCTTACAGGCCTCAATATATTCAGAAGTTCATCATACTTAATGTTTTTTTATGGTATTGTTGGAACTTGGACCTATTAGAAGACAGTGTTAACCATATTCACTTTTTGTTTTGTTCTTAAATAAAACTGAAACCTTTGACTTGGACTGTCAAGCTGCAGGTAGCTGAGTGATAGTGCTTTGATAAAAAATAAATGCAAATATGTACAATATCTTACTTCTTGAATAATAATAAAAATATCTGCAATATTTTTTATATCTGCAGTATCCAAATATGATCATAAACTATCATATATCATAATCCTGATTTCTAAAGAGTTTGGAGAGTTATTCAGGTTTAGCATTCAAAGTAATGGTGGTCTAACAAGACAGTCTATGTAAGCAAATCTCCAGAACAAAACAAGTAAAGCTAACCCTCTCTACCAAAAACAAAAAAAGAGGAAAAAATGTAACAGAATCCTGTAATTGTGACTTAGTACCAGTTTCTTCTGTAGATTCAATGTGAGATTAAAAAAAATAGCAAAATTATGCAGTTAAGCTAATTAGCTCATTAATGTGGAAGTATTTTGTCATTCCAACCACAAAAGGAATTAAACTGAGGGGAAAAAACAGACAGGAATAAATTGTGGTAGGAGACGGAAATTGTCTGCTTTTAAAATGATAAACTTATATGTTTTATGTCTTTCCTCTGAAATCTAAGGATGATACCAGCATTTCCTAGGTTAATTTTATTATACTGTTATTAATTGTTAAGACTAAGCTGTTCATCATGCCTTCTATGTTGTCCAGGAAGTCCTGACATGCAGTGAAAGTCTTCCAATTCCAGACAACTTGTCTCAGTAATCTTCCCTATTTAAGTCTACTTATTTAGTTACTTTTCTTCCTCGTATAATACAATAAGACTGTTTAGCATTCATAATCAATACTGTGTACAATTGCAGTAATTTATCAGCCTGCTCTTGACATCTGAACTGAAGCTCCTGCTCTCTTTCACCATTCAGTTTACTGAAAGCAGGATCCATTCTCTGCTTTGGGCTGAAGACAACTCAGAGCCTGAATTTGCCACATCAGAAACTGCACACCCGCTAAAGACTGGAAATGTTTTTGTAACTCTGATGGTTTTGCTGTTTTCTCCTCTATATGGTATAATGATACATCATGATTATTTACTAACATTGAGGGATTGTATTTAGTTGTCAAAGGCAAACAAATGTGAATAAAGCAGACAGCCTTTCCACAGCATCAAGAAACAGATAAGTGTCTTGATCATTTAACTTAGCTATTTTTGTGCTCAAAACTAGCATTTTAGGCATGACTTTGCAGTAAGAGGAAGAAGAATAGTTGGATATTAAAATGTATTTATATATTTCCAAGTGTTCATTCTCATCAGATGATAGTCTTTATAAGTAAGAATAAATACTGCAAATCTCTGTGGGTTTCACCCAAGCAACAAAGATTGGTTTGTCATAAAAAGCCTTTCTCCTCTATTGTTAACAACATGTCTGAATTGACTGTGCCAGCAAGAGGGAAGGTGTGCTATGGAAATTCTACAAATTCTGAATCTAATGCAAATGTATCAACTTCAGTTAATTTTTATGTGCTTAAATGAACAACAGCCTGAGTAGAAAGGACCTTGAAAGAGAGAGAACTGAACACAGCAATAAATTTTACTAAAGCTGATTAATGAAGTCCAGAAGTTTACATTATGATATCTTTGCACTTATGCTCAATTAGTAATAACCAGGTAGCAATGACTGATGCTTAATACAGCAAACTCAGAACAGTATCAGTGAAGAACTGTGTTTAAGTTTACATCATTAACTTATTTATCATGTACTTGCAATGTCATTTATACTATTCCATAATGATTCCTCTTGTGATTGTTTAAATTATGTAAGAGTTTATGGAAGCATGGAAGAAAATCTTGAGGATTTTTTGAGATCTGAAAATCTGTCTAGTTCAAGTTTGATGGAATTTTAATTATGTTTGGGAAAAAAACGTTGTATCAATTGCAAGTTACAGGAAATACGTGTATCTTACTTCATTATAACTGTTAGCATAACATTGACCATGAACTGAGTTATGGAGGTTTTTATTTACCTAGCATTCAAATATTTTTTTTTCAAGAGGAACAGATATTTCATAATAAATTTCATTGATACAGTATTCAGTAGTGCTGACTTGCAACAAACTGCAGTGATTGATTATATTGCTATATTCAAAATGTCATTATTAGTAGAATTAGGATGTGTATTAAATGTGATTATTATGATGTGCTGGTTTTGTCTGAGAGTTAATTTTCTTCATAGTAGCTGGTATGGGGCTATATTTTGGATTTGTGCTGCCAACAGTGTTGGTAACACAGGAATGTTTTCATTACTGCAGAGCAGGGCTTACACAGTCAAAGCCTTTTCTGCTTCTCACCTCACTCCACCAGTGAGTAGACTGGGGGTGCACAAGAAGCTGGGAGGAGACACAGCTGAGACAGATGACCTCAACTAACCCAGGGGATATCCCAGACTGCATGATGTCATGGTCGGCATAGAAAGCTGGGGGAAGGGGGAGGAAGAGGAGGATGTTCAGAGTGATGGTGTTTATCTTCCCAAGTCACCATTACGCGTGACAGAGCCTGGCTTTCCTGGAGATGGCTGAGCACCTGCCTGCCCATGGGAAGCAGTGAATGTTTTGCTTTGCTTATGTGCATGATTTTTGCTTTACCTGTTAAACTCTCTTTATCCAAACCCACAAGTTTGCTCACTTCTAATTTTCCAGTTCTCTCCCCCATCACATCAGGGGAGAATCAGGGAGGGGCTGCATGGAGTTTGGTTGTTGGCCGGAGTTAAACCACAACATATGCCAATATATTGCTACAGAAAAGGGCATAGTGAACAAACAGTACTATTAGTAAATGAAGTGAACATGTACCTGTATTACCCTTCATTATTGTTTACTTACTTACTGATTTGTAAAATTTGCTGATTGGTAATCTGCTTCTCTGCGGTTGCTGCTAATTACAAAGGCTCTAAAATTCATCACAATTACTGGTTAGTAACAGTGTGTGCTTGATAATGGTTTGAAAGTTTGTGATTCCTAGCCACTTTATTTTTTAGAACTTATTATTGTAGGGCTTATTGCAATGTAGTATTTTCCTAAGTGTAGGTCTCCTAGATGCATGCAGCCTTTGGAATTGAAAGCCCTATACACTGCTTTCATTATACGATACATAAAAACTACAAAAAAAGCCCCTATGTACTAGGGGTTTAGCCAAATACCAAATAATTGAGTGATATACTTGAAGCTGGTTACATCATGTATTCAGATTGCTGCTCTTAATTTTGAGACTTTTTTGTATCAAAAAGTTAATATTGGATGTCAGGTAGTATTGTTAAAGGTTGGATTAGACCTAGATTTTATGTTCTTCATTTTTGGCCTTGATTATTTACTGTGAAGTTACCTAAATAACCCTATTTGTTAAACCATTATGTACTTGGCATATTTGCTTGCTTTACTGCTGAAAGGGGAGAATCTATCCTTCACACATAAATTTCGTTTTGCTTTTATTTATTAACATGTCCCCTTCCCACGACTGATCCATTTTTCATGCAAGTTCTGAAAAGGGTGGAGGGAAGAAGGAAAATAGCTTTAAAGAAATATTTAGTTAAACATTCAATGCTTTCTGATATATTGGGGGGGGGGGACAAAAAAAAAGATAACCATTTTCCAGAGTCAATTTATATACTTCATAGTTTAGGAATTGTTAAACATGAGGCAGTTATGGTGCTAATAGAAATCCTAGGATGTAATCTAGTTCCTTGCCCAGCCAGGTCTCCCACACAAGTAGGTCTGTACAAAATCTAATGGTGCAATTAACATATTTCTGAACAGAAAAACATTGAACTGATGTAAAAAACATTATTCTGGCATGTATATTAAAATAACTAAGGAGTTTTCAGGTTTTCAGTTGAGAGGTCCAATTCTGTATGCTGCCCAGCAAAATAGAAGACCTCTAGAGAGGATAAGCAGGAATGCTGCCACAGATCTAGCTAAAAGCCTTTGTTTTTATAGCAAATACAGGCATATATTTTGTCTTGGGACACAAAATAGGCATGTAATAGTTAATTTTACTGTATGTAAGGTAACAAGATTCCAGTTGCCAGAGCACAAGAATATTTGTTTTCTGTTTATGTAAACCTGAAAAATACAGAAACTATTTTTATAAATGGACATTATGTTTTAAAAAACACTTATGTAGTCAGGCAGTGCTCTCCCAGTTACTTAGAAGGTTACTCTTAAGTGAAAAAATGACATGTAGAAATTTAACTTACTTGAACCTTAGCCAATAGAATCAATTACTTTCCACGTATTGTTAGTCACTTAACCACTGAACTTAGTTCACAAATGCAAATGTAAATTTTTTAGACGTGGAATGCAAACAATATGTTCTAAGAGTTGAAAGCTGTTTCTTCTGATAAGAAATCTGTCAGCTGTTTTTCCTGCGTCCCCAACTTTTTTCCCGGTTTTTTGCCTCTTTTTTTTCTCTTTTCCGTGTAGACAGGCTATGAGACTCTGTAAGGATTAGCTTTCTTAAAAAGCTTTCTTGATGATAAATAGTAAGCTAAACATTATTAGGCAAACATTCAATATTCTCTTTCTCAGCTGATGTATGTTCACATTCACACTGAGACCATATCTGCACCTAGCACTATTGGCAAGAAGAAATCTTACTGATAGCAGCAGGAGCATGCTCAAGTATCAACTCCCTGCATAGTGTCAATGTGACAATAAACACAATCTTGTTTTTACCAATTGCTCTTAAAGGTCTGTGGATTAAAATGATCCCTCATTTCATGCAGTACCTGTGGTGTGTGGAAAGCTGACTCTCAACTTCAGAGAGTTTTTGAGATGTTTTTTAGATGTAAGAGTTCTAGCTACTGCTGGTATTTTTCTACTTTCAGTTCTGCTTTGAGGTTTTGAGAGACACATCGATCCGAGCAATTGTTTCTTAATCTGAGAATCATTCCCATTGCTTTGATGCCCATGTTTCTGGGCAACTTTGTCTTTTTGCCCAACAGAGATCATTAACACTAGCTTCTGGAGTACTTGTTAATTATGTTTATGGGTCCTTCAGGATCGAATAGCATCAAAATAGCTTATTATCCCATCAATACAACTACATAATTTCAGTCAAGCTGCCGAAGAACTGTACTCCAGACAAAGACAAACCCTCATATCTGGGCCCCTTTGATTCCTGAGCAAGAGCTTAGTAGTGGGTCAGCTCCATGACTATTGTGGCAACTGGAGAAGCTTGGCAGACCTGCAGTATCACACTACCCATTTTCCAGAGAGCCCAAATACAGGCTATTGCCATATTCTAATGTTCTTAAAGAAAAGATCTTCACCTCCCCTCAATGCTTCATAAGTACTTTTCAAGGCTACTTTTCTAAGAACTCTACTTGTGCTCCATAAAAGAGTGGACATTTCAGCCTGACTTCGGTTCTGCATTGGGAAATACTTGTGTGCTTCTCATACTATATCCGTGTCCTGGTTTAGCTGCAATAATTTTCTTCATAGTAGCTGGTACAGCACTGCTTTACATTTAGGATAATGACGTTGATAACACACTGATGTTTTAGTTGTTGCTGAGCAGTGTTTATACTAAGTCATGAGCTTTTCAGCTTCTCACCCTGCCCTGCCAGCAAGAAGGCTGGGAGTGAAAAAGAGGCTGGGAGGGAACATGGTCAGGACAGATAACCTGAACTAGCCAAAGGGCTATTCCGTACCACAGGATGTCATGCTCAGTATATAAACTGGGGGAAGCTGGCCAGGGAGGCTGATTGCTGCTTGGGGACTGGCTCTCCCATCCCACTGCGTGGGAGTGAGCGAACGGCTGTGTGATGTTCAGCTGCCTGCCGGGCTAAACCACAACAATCCACAAAGTCTTTGACCATCTGGTGACCTTTATCAGATTACTGCCCAAAGATTTTTGCCAGAAGTTTGACGCTCCAATTATTGAGGGTCATATGTCATCTAGGCAAGTCTCACTTGACACAGCAGAGAGAGCAGTCTGTGCTTTCACCTCCTTATTTCTTAGGCAATTTTCTTGGCTTGTGTGTTTCCAGGGAGAATAAAACATAAAGAGATTGTTTAGCATCCATTTGAAAGGTGGATTACAGACCACAGAGGGGGATGAATTGGAGCATCATACTAGAAGCAAGCAAAAATAGTATGAAATAGCTTACTCTACTGGTTGTTCAGTGAAGGTTTGCCCTTTTTTTTTAAAGTACAGGCTTTTTGTGGCTCAGTCGGAACAACAATGTTATTATTACAATGTTCTAATTACTCATTTTTCCAGGTTTTTGTAATAGAGGCTTGCTTGCTTGGCTAGAAGTTGTCCCTGAGTGGCTTTAGATCAGAAGGAAGCATGCTATCCTCCCCAGAAGTATAGTATATCGGGTATCAGACATTTCTGCTAGCAGTCTGCCTGGGTTCTTGAGCAAGCTGGAAAACAGACGAGGTCATTTCAAGCATCCCTATCACAAAGTGGATGTTAATGGAAATGTTCTGGAAACTTCTCTACAAGGCTGTGTTTAACCAAGACCTATTCCTCCCATGGACATGAAGAAGAAATGCCATGCTTTTTACTTCAGTGACTTCCAGACCCTTTTGTTGTCAACTGTTAAAGGAGGCAGATACATTCTTGTTAACCATACATGTGCTCTCTAACGTTCAGAGTTGATAATGATGATCATTTGCTAATGATGAACAAAAAGCAGATCTGATATTATTTCAACTTTCTGTTGAACTTGTCTGTTCAGCTTCATTACTGAAGTCCTTTTTTTAAATGCCTAAAGATTTTTTTTTCTCCCTTAATATAGAAGAGCAAATAAAAGGCAAAGTTACTTGGTCAAGTAGACTTATTTGGCATGTGATACACAGAAAAGCAAGTTTTCCTTTTCTTAGCCTCATTGTCTGGATTTCTGCTTTGTTTCTGGGATGGTGCTGAGTTCCTCCATCAGCTCAGTCCATTTGACAGCTGTTTCAGCACTGCACTTCCAGGCTGGCGGCTTCTTTGGTTTTGTTGATACTACAGTGATTGTGTCTTGAAGGGTTTGTTAGTATTTTTTTCTCCTTTATGTAATAGTTTTCAAGTAGGATCTGAATATCATAGTTGTTTCCTCTGTTTCTGAAGAACTTTTGAGTGGTCAGAAATGGTACTTAAGCTTTTAAGTATTTTGTATTTTATTTATCACAGGTCCTTCATAACTAATCTTGGAAAGAGGTACACGTTAAGAAAGAAAAAGTATGAAAGAAAACATGCAAAGCTAGATATGTATGAAAACTGTTACTGACCATTTAAAGAAAATACCTTAAAATGGTGATACATATATGTGCAGCAATGCAACTTAAGAAATGGCATTTCTCGAGCTGAGTAACATTCTGTGAAACTCATATCTAGTTCATTTTGTAGAAGTGATTGTATAATGAGTTCATCCTTGTTTAGAAACTAGAGAAAATTCATCAATTTAATACCAGTGCTCAAAAGTCTCTTAAAGGAGAGGTAAACCACTCCTAAGCAATGAAGTACTGCTATCACTGTGCTTGTATGCTGCATTAAAAACTTGTGTAAAAATACAAATACACACAATACATTTGTTATTCTGTCAATTCCTGTTATTTTTTTTAAATTTCTTTCCCTCTTAGTAGGTAACCAGATTTGAGCCAACACCCAGACAACTACTCACAAATACATTGCTGCAGGCTGATTAATTTGTGTTGTCTAGATGAATCCTTTGGATAAATATGTATGCACTCATCAGTTTTCAAGAAAATCAGAACTCGATTATATTTTATAAACTTTCTGAAATTGATTTAAGTTTGACAGTACCAACTACATGTTCAAGATCTAAGTAAAACTGTGGCTATTCCGTCGGTGAAAAAAAAGCCATTGATAATGATATAAAGATTGTAACTCAGCAACTAGATCGAAAAACTCAGGTTGAATATATTCTGAAGAAATGTCTGATTTGCATTAGAAATATATATTAATGACACTTCAGTAGAATGTCACGTTCTGAAAGGTGAAGCCATGTACCTGCGCAAAGTTTGGTAATTATTGATAAGGAAGCAGTATCAGGGTACACTTCCAATTACATTGTGTAAGTGATTTTTGGATAAGATCCTAACCAAATTAAATTAATGTTTTGCTTTTTTTCTATCTGAAACTAATCTAAATAACAGGTGCCAAATATTGTATATGCTGAATATATGTAAAGTTAATACTAAGAATATAGAATTTGATAAAAGGAGCATTCTGATGGAGAGTAGCTCATTTTTTAACTTGTGATTTTGCACAAAACTGAAATACAAAGCCATTCATATTTACTGCTCACTAAGTAACAAAGGGATACCCAGGGCTTTCTGGTAATTGTATTGATTTAATGCATTTCAAGTTGCATAACAAAAAATTGATAGCTTCTGTTCCTGATCACTTTTCAAAATCCTAAGGTACATATTCCAACCTGGAAAACACCCTCCTGTTTTTATTAATTAATATAACACAGTTGGAAGGGTGCATACAAATGAAAAGACAGTCTTCTGATTTCACTCTCTCTGCATTTTTTTCGTTTTTAAATTTCCCTATTCCTATTCCCACTCTTCTATTTGGTAATACTTTTTGTTGAAGAATTATTATTCCTGTTCATTTAACGATGTGATAGACACAGCTTAAAATTTTTTTGGTGCCACAGATTCTGTTGCGAATGAAACATCTGTAGTCGCAAATCAATTTGATATATATGCTTCCTAAAATCAAAACCAGATGTGCAGATGTGTTAACTATATAGTGATATCTGAATAACTACTACAGAGGGTTTTACATACTCACTAGCTAGTTTCAAGGCAGGATTATGATGAGACGGTCTGGAATGCATTTAGAGACCTTCAGGCCCATCACTGAATCCTTCCATGGACCAGGCTTAGAAGTCAACGGTTGCACCAAATACTCTGGACTTAGAATTATCCTTACATGAATGGAATTTGTTCATAATTGAAGCATGTATGATGCACTGTCCAAGCTCAGTGATCTGTCAGAACGATTGCAGTTAATGGATACTACACTGCCAGAAGCGCTCTTTCATTTGTCAGGACAGGCTTAGATTTCTACTGGCATTGTTCTTTGTTTAGGAACATATGCAATAAAGATGGCAGTGCCAAATAAAGCTTGTACTATGAGAACAGGGATATGCATGACACCAAAGCTGTTAAAATCCATGTAGCAAAATTATGAGTGGCAAACGTAGAAAAACCTGGCTGATGACAGCAAGCCTTTTAAAGAGTAAAGCTTACTTGAACATTTATTTTTCCCTGCATATTAATACTATATTGCATTCTTTCCTCATCAAAAACTGAGTATATGCTAAGAATGGGCTGAGTTACTCTTTGAAAAGTGTAGTCCACAAATATTGGAATTCTTGCCTAAATAGTGACAGATTATTACAATAGCTTTAACATTCCCATGGAACTGGAAAATACCTGTGAAGTGTCACAGAAACCCTTAATGTCTTGCCAGGAATAGTAATTCCTAGGATCTTCTCCTTTTTTTTAAGTCCTTGCTTTGATAGCCTCTGGAAAATTTATTTCTGTATGTGGTATATTTTCATTTTTCAAGCAGAAACTTTTGGCAATAACAGACTGGCAAAAACATTGTGGAGATTTTATTTTGGGATCTACATGTAAGTACTCATTGTAAAATATTTATGAGATTATAAATGCCTAACTGAGAAGGTGATACTCTGTCTAGCCATTAACTTCACACAACAGTAATGTCTGTCATAAGGAAATGGTGTCCATTAGTGGTCTCATGGATTACAAAGGCTTTATTTCTGTATCCTTTTAGCTGTTATTTCTAATCTGTGATGACAATTATAGTTAATTCTTTCATAGGTAGAAATTTTGAAAAAATTCAACACTAATCAAACTTTCACTGATGAACTTGTGCATTGTTCATAGGTGTCTGAATATGTTACATGTTCACTGATGGACATTTGATGGCCCTTTGGTTTTGGTTCAGGAATACTTCTGAGGCTAACATTGACGTTTTCTTCCCTCCAACAGTAACAGTCAGAGTCCCAACTATTATTTTTTTATTGAGACTTAAAAAAAAATATTTTGGGATTAATCAATAAAATTTGTAATCTTATACATAAATAGCTACTTAGTAAAGGAAGCTTTATTACATGACTCATGAAATACAGGCCAAATAAATTGAAGTAGGGAGTCTGAATGTTGCAGTAATATGCCCATTCCTACTTGATCAACAGTAACAGCACTGCTATTTGCTGTTAACCCCTTGTCCATCTGACAGGAGTGTCTCCTTGATCTCCCTGGGACCCGTCCTCCCCCTTCTGCAAGGGGATGGAGATGCTGCCTTCATTCAGTCCCTCTCTTATTCAGGCACAAGAGAGTTTTCTTTCTTCTTTACCAATCCCCTGTGCCTAGGGTTGCACAAAACAAGCAGTCCCTGGGAGTGTCACCACTGACCCCAGTGCAGCCAATCCTTTACCAAAAAATATAACTACAGGAGTACAGTACATGGGGGGTTAACGTAGATTTATGGTAAGTGGTATCACAAAAGGAGACTTAATGTAATGTTGTTTCCTCCAGTGAATCAGGAGAAGAGAAAACATAATGGCCTTGCCTTTCAGTTCCTGTATATTAATCTCTGCAGAGCAATGCCTGCCATTGCTCAGATGTCAGATGCTGTTTATAACTATGCTGGAAACAGAACATAGAACAAAATAGTATCATTAATATCTCTTGAGGTTGTATATGCACGTTTAGGTTAGCTATTTTTTCACTGCTGAACTTAGTTCAAATATTGCATCAGCAGTATTGTAAGGTGGCTTGAAAAGTTGTTTTGGCCATGAATTTGCCCAGTTGCTCTCTGGATACATGATCAAAAGACCACAGTGGGTTTTGTTGACAAAGGTTTTCACAGAACAGGGATGACATTTCTCAGAAAGAACCACCTTGTCTTTGCTTGAACCTGCTGCTTTTACTGACGCCCAATACCACTGTTGGGGGTCAGAGAGACACATCACATCTATTCGGCATCTACATGCCAGTTGTGATTTTACAAGCATCTGTCATCTTTCCTTGTTTATAATTCTTAGTTAGACTGATGACTTCTGCTCTTTACTGTCATTGTCTGTTTGAAGCTATTCTATAATTTGAATCATTCTTTCCACTTTTCCCAGTGCCTACAGCACTGCCACATCGCTTTAAGGTGCAAACCAGGAATCACAGCCAATATGCAAGTCTGAATGGTGTCAGACACAGTATGGATTTACACAGTGGCATAGTAACACTTCACATTTTGTTCTCTGTCCGATTCCTAGCATTTAGTTTGGCCATTACTGAGTATTCAGCAGGTTTTCATAGAGCTATGTATTCATTTCTCTGAAGTGATCCTGATTATCAGTTTGCCAACTGTGAAACTAAAAATAAGAAAACATTATTTTCTCCTAAATAGATGTTTTAGAAGTAGATTATTTAAATGTGAAGATAGTTTTAATTTTACTTTTCAGTCCTGTAGTCTCTCATATTGTGATTTCTTGGTGTATTAAGCTGATTGCTGCTTGTCATTCACTTTTTTTCTCTCTAGTTAAACTTGTATTTATTTAATCCTCTTTTTTTTTCTATTAATTCAAACCTCCTATAGAATTATGCAAGCATATCTTAATATTGGTGTTAGGATTCTTACCAAAGAAAACACTTAATGCACTTTCCTATATCTTTCAGTATTATAAAATGAGTGTTGGTGATAACTAGGATAGTTTTTTAAGTATTTAAAAATGGATCAGATACATCAGTGGCGAAATAAATGTGAAGCTCTGTCCCACGCCTCATCGAGATGTCTCATAACGTGGCTTGGAGAAAACAATGGTTTAACTATCTTGGTCACTCAGCACTGTTTTTTCTGCTGTGTCTGTCAATTCTGTGTTACTATACCCTTTTGTCATGTGGATTTTTATCTGCTATAAAGCTGTCGAAAACTGTCAGATCACTTTGTGCAGGCCCACTGTACCACCATTAAATATAGCAAGGGTAACATTTTCTGAGGTGCAGAGGTCAACATAATGCTTATGCCATCACTTAAACTTTAATGCAACTCTCATTTAAGGCCTTCACTCAGACTTTCTAGAAAACTCTGGATGACAGACAAATCACTAACTTCACCTATTTCAGTAACTGTTCACCATATTTGGGCAAAATATGTGTAAAGTACTTCCTTTCTGATTTGCCAGCTTTGTTATCTGAAAAAGAGCCACTTGATTTTTGCCTTGCTCATTCGTTTCTCTTACTTTGCATTTAAATATACCTTTGGTTCAAATACATGGCACTGAGATGTAATCGGTAATATATGACAAAGGCCCTGGCTTTAGCCCTGCCTACAGAGGGCTAGTACTGAGCCTGAAGGGCAAGAAGGAGCACTCAGAAGGAAGTGAATGACTTCCTTTCACAATAAACATCATTTCCCCTTTCTAGAGATTATTCTTGCCTCTGACATCCTCCTGTACTGCTGCCTTGGGAATATGGTAACAGCTGTTCTTCCTGAAGCCCTGGAGAGCAGCTGGAACGCCATTCCATGCCACCCTTCCTGCTGTCCCTGAACCTCAATCGGTTTGCTGTAGAATAAATTTTTAATAGATGGACATCTGGGTAGTCTGAGTTCGAAAGTATTTTTCTATCCGTGTAATAAAGGAAGAAATATTACTCAGGAAAATACTTGTTATTTAATAAACTTATATAATAAATAGCTCACGTATCTTCCAAAGGTTCTTAATTTACACAGAATTTATACATTTTTCTATGTTAAGTTTTAAAAATCCTGCCTTTTTATCACTAAAGGCGTGGTTCCTTAACACTACTTGTTGCATGTATAGAGAACAAGAGAGTCTTGGCACAGTTGAGTGTTCTATCAAAACTAATGCGCTTTTGCCAGAAGAGAGGAAATATCTGTCCATTGTTCTGTTACTGTGGGTGGGGTAAACGGATCTTCAGGGAGTCCCTTATTGCTGTAGGAAGTTATTACAGGACAGCATTAGAGCAGTCTATTTACAGGAATATTTACTAGAAGTTCAGTGAAACTTGAAAGTTGTTCGGTTCATTTAATAAAATGCTTATGTATCCTGTTTTAGTGCAGACCAAAATATGTGGAAGAAAGGAAGTTACTTTAGATCACTTGAATTTTTATTATTCAGAAAGCTTTAAACTCACAAGTTAGATAATTTAAATCAGACTGTTTAGATTTATTTTTTTTCCCTAGACACCACCACAGCCATGTCCAAGGAAGAAGAGAAAATTCTGCAGTGGTAAGAGAAATGTGCCATTGGTCTCACAGTAATCAAAAGGTGACAGAACACTAGTTTGACTTTAATGACTGTGACTTCAGCAGCTGAACACTTGTTAAGAAAATAAAACCTATTAATACAGTATTAAATATATTCTCTTTTGTCTTAATTCTTGAGCCGTGCAATCCTACAGGAGTTCTCATAGTTCACTCACTTTTCAGTTACAGTTATGTAAAAATATTTTACGTTGTTCAAAGTAAGTGCTCCAGTAAGCAATTAATTTGCAGATTTTTATCTTTGAGAGCAAGAAAAAAATCACTTAGAAATTTAATCACAGCTATAATTAAGAAAGACATGGTACTATAAAAAAAATATACTTCATAATAGTGCCCCTCATTTAACTTTACATCATTTCAGAGACTTCCTATACTTTTTTTTCCAAAAGAGAGGTGTAAGAGGATTTCCAGTCAGCTACATCTGATTAACAACGGCTGTTGTTTCAATCCTACCAAACTGCCTTAATTTGGTGGTTTTTTACCCTGGACTGCTTTAGCTCATAAGCTTTATTAGCCTGGACACTGTATGAGAATTAACTGCGTGCACAGCATGCTTGTGATAAAGGTGCAATGATTGAAACGGAGTTTTAAAACCTTCTTCTAGTAGTTTGAGGACAGGTAGGGCTGCCCCCTGTAGCTTTCTGAAGCGAGAGATGCCATTTGTATTGGGATTGGTGCGACAGATGTACACTCTAGAGATACCCTTTATGGCAATGGATTTTGCCTCAGAATGCTAAAAATAAGAGAGGAAGAAGTATAAACTTGACATTTCTGCAGCACTCGAGTGTCCGTGAGCAAACGGGATCCGGTGCCCAAACCCTCTCAGCTGGTTTAGGGACAGCACTTGTGAGGTTGGCAGTGGCAGCGTATTTTCAATTAACTTTTTTTAAAGCCATTGCGATTGAATTTGTCCATCTGCGCTCTCACCTGCGGCTTAAGTGTTCCCAGAACCTACCGCATACTGCTAGCGACGGCTGTAACGACTGTCCCTGGCTCTCTTTATCCAATGGCTTCAAACACGCTCCGGCTTCTTCAGAACCAACAGAACGGCCGCTGTTGAGCTTTACTGAGAAAAAAATCAATGGGCTTAAAATTCCACAGCGCAAGTTTTGCTCAGCAGATGAGACTCACGCACAGGAATCTCCAGAGGCGGGCTGCAGCGCCTGGCGTGAAGCGCTGCGTGGCGAGCAAGCTGAGGCAGAGCCGGCCGGGGGCGGCGGCCGGGGGCAGGGGCTGAGGGCAGGGGCTGAGGGCAGGGGCTCGGCACGCCGCGGCTCACACACGCTGCTCACACACGCTGCGGGGTGGCGCTGCCGGAGCTCCGCCCGAGCTCCGCTGCGGCGCCCCACGCGCGACCCCGTGGCTGCGGCCGCCCCTCCCCGCGCGAGCCCCCCCACCAACGCGCATGCGCCGCCGCGCCCGCGCCGCGCGGTTCGCGCTATGGGCGGGGCGAGCCGCCGGCAAACCCCATCGATGACTCGAGGTGCGGCTATCGCTGCTTGGCCGCTTCCAGTCCAGAGCGATCGCTGCCTGAGCGGTTACCCCCTGGCCGCCCCGGAGCCCGCGCTGCCGTCGGGGGAAGGAGGATGGTGAGCGGCGGCCGGGCCGCGCCGCGCCGCGCCGGCTCGGGACAAGGGCTGCCCCCGCGCCCCCTGCCCGAGCTGCGGGGCGAGACGGGGGCCCAGGGGGATGGCGAGGAGGAGGGAGCGGGGCCGTGAGTAAGCAGTTCCCGGGCCATGTGGGGCCGCGCTCGGGCCTCGTTGCCGGGCTCCGGGNTACTGCTAGCGACGGCTGTAACGACTGTCCCTGGCTCTCTTTATCCAATGGCTTCAAACACGCTCCAGCTTCTTCAGAACCAACAGAACGGCCGCTGTTGAGCTTTACTGAGAAAAAAATCAATGGGCTTAAAATTCCACAGCGCAAGTTTTGCTCAGCAGATGAGACTCACGCACAGGAATCTCCAGAGGCGGGCTGCAGCGCCTGGCGTGAAGCGCTGCGTGGCGAGCAAGCTGAGGCAGAGCCGGCCGGGGGCGGCGGCCGGGGGCAGGGGCTGAGGGCAGGGGCTCGGCACGCCGCGGCTCACACACGCTGCTCACACACGCTGCGGGGTGGCGCTGCCGGAGCTCCGCCCGAGCCCCGCTGCGGCGCCCCACGCGCGACCCCGTGGCTGCGGCCGCCCCTCCCCGCGCGAGCCCCCCCACCAACGCGCATGCGCCGCCGCGCCCGCGCCGCGCGGTTCGCGCTATGGGCGGGGCGAGCCGCCGGCAAACCCCATCGATGACTCGAGGTGCGGCTATCGCTGCTTGGCCGCTTCCAGTCCAGAGCGATCGCTGCCTGAGCGGTTACCCCCTGGCCGCCCCGGAGNGGCCCGCGCCGCCTGGCGCTGCGGAGAGAGGGCGGTGGCTGCCGGGCCGGCCCGGCGTGGGCCGAGCGGCATCAGTAACCGCGGCGGGGCGTCCCGCGGGCGGCAGCGGGGCCGGCAGCCGCCCAGCCCGGCACCGGCAGCGCGTTCTCCTGCTCCTGACGTGCCGAGGCCGTGGCAGCGGCAGCGGGCTCGCTGCTTGTGCTGCCCGTTAAACGCCTTGCGCTTAACTCCGGCGCGGAAAGAAATCTGACCGGAGAACGGTCCCTTGTTTCAGGCCTGGGAGCAAGTGCTTCGTGTAAAAGGCCTTGTAAAGAACACGATCAGAACTTCTCTCGCAAATGCTCTTTCCGCCTGTGTGTTAGTTATACTAATGGGTTTTATTTTGTTCGTTCTAGTTTCGCAACCAGTATGACAATGATGTCACGGTTTGGAGCCCACAGGTAAAATCTTTGTAAGCTCCCTCAACTGGTTTTCTTGGGTTTTCTACCGTCTTGCAACAGTGCTATCATAGTAATATGAGTTATGTTGAGGAGCCTAAAGCTTATTGCAGTCTGCTTCCGTCTTGTTTTGTGGACTGTAGGGTTCTGGAAAGCCGTATCTGTAAGATTCTAGTACATAAATCTGATGCTGAGGTGAGATCTGCTACCTCAAAGAACTGAAACAGTTACTTTCTGAATGTACCTGTGAGGTCCAAGACAAGAGGTTATTGTTGTTGGGTGTTGGACCAGTTGGTTTTTACAGTCATTTTGAAAACTAAACCATTTTATAATGGATTTACAGACCTATAGTTAAAAATTGGTAAGTAAAGTATGCAAAAGTATGAAACTGACCTTAAATCTGCTAGGTCATTCACTAGCTTGTCTTGCAATGGAACTATTTAGTTTACAATTGAGAGGAACTTCTTAAAAAAAAAAACAAAACAACAACCCACTTTGTTCAGTTTGTTCAGAACAAAGTCAGGTTATTAAAAGCTGTTATTTAAAGCTGAAGTGAGAATATGCTGACTTCAGGTATGGCACAGTGACACCTGTTTCCATGCACACCATTTTTACTGCCCTGTAAGCCCCAGTTTGAATGACTGTGCCCACGTCTGAGGTGTAGAATCTGAGATAATGATTTTTGTAGTATGAATTCACACGTCTTAGTTTTAGAAATTAAAATGGCCACAAACATCCCCACTGAGTGACTTCTATGAACAAAGCTTATAATTGTGACATTGAGAGCAAGAACGTGTAAGTGATTGATGAAGTCTTGATGTCTTTTGTGAAAAAGTCATTTGAAATTGCTACTGTGCTGCAATTACTGCTTCATACACTGTTGCAGGTGAGGCTACAATATGATAGCATAATAATTCTTGGCATTGTTAACACAAGACCAAAGAAGAATTATGTTTTACTGGTGAAAACTTTCAAATATAGTTGTAAAGAAAAGGGAAAAACAAAATTAAGGGCTTGAAGAAGTTTCACACTTTTATAGCCTTTCAAATCATCCACAAAAGTTGATCAATACATGTTGGGCAGGTCACGGTGATTCTATACTGCTCTTAGGCAGAAAATACCCTGTGTTATTGAAATTCCATACATAACTTAGTGGATGAAATGGCACTTCAGGATGTTTTACACATCTAGTGGACTGCGTATTTCTCTAGATAAATCAAAAGGCTTTTACCACAGAAACCACCAGCAACCTAATAAAAGATGGTTTCCTGTAAGCTGGTCCCAGTACATTTCACTGTAACAGCTATTGCATTCCACTCTGTCACAACTGGAAGCTTACAGCTGTGCTGCAGTTAGTATTTCCAGTACTGGCACAGTAGCAGTGAAAATGCTGACTATTTGACATAGAGTGGCTGACCAGAGTGCAGATAATTAGCTCCTTGGCTCTTACTGGTTGCATTAAAAGGATGTTGTCTTATTTTCGTACAAAGCTCCTGGCCACCTTTGCAAAACTTGTGAGGACTTAGTTCTCACTGAGACCTCTACTCCTCTTTCAGTATTCAGTGCAGTTGACTAATAAGTTGCTCAGAAGTTATTAGGGAGTGAATGGAGACAAAAGAATTGTGTAAGACTCATTTCTTCAGGAAACTCGATTAAAAGTTAAGCATCCAACTTAAGTTGGGAATTCTGTCTTTGAATTGCATTGTGTCAAATGTTGATTCCTCTGAAGACAATTAGAAAAGTGATTCTTACAATGTCAAGATATTATTAACCCTTTCTTTTTAGTTTGCCTGTTTCTTCGTGTGCATTAGTGAGATGGCCAGATTACTGTGTGATAATGGTGAGGTGTTTGCACAAGATAATTGATTAAGTCTGTTGGCGGTAGTTTAACCTGTTCTGCAGTAAGTGTACCTGTTGGGGTGGGGGAAGCAAAGGTGTGAAAATGAAAAACCACTGAAAAATTGATACATAGGATTAACTTTAGAACGATAACCTTTGATTTTATTCTGTAGGGCCGAATTCATCAAATAGAATATGCCATGGAAGCTGTGAAACAAGGCTCAGCTACTGTGGGGCTGAAGTCAAAAACACATGCTGTTCTGGTTGCTCTCAAGGTAACTTCAAAACTGTGTTCCCAGGGCAATAATGTTAGTAGAAAAGTTTTGGTCTAGTGAATTAGTTTTCGACAGTCTCAACATTTATGTGTAATATAAATGCAATCCTCATTTTCCTTTTGTTTGAGTAGCAGTATAGAGCCATAAATATTTTCAGTACCTATGAAAAGCAGATTTTGAGAAAATGGAGAAGGGAGTAAGTGAAAGATTTTTTTTCCCTTTAAAAAGCCATTAATTTGTTTTTCCTAATCGATTCTTAAGTAATAAAACTATTTATTTCTTTTCCAAAAGCTTGAGTGACTGTCTGTTCTTTCTTTCATTCTGACAGTTTCCTGCTGAAGTGCAATGAGACTTTTCTTGTTTTCAGTTGCAAGTTCATAAATTTAATTTTTTTAAGATTCTTTCATGACCATTTTCAGTTCTTGCTATAAATGTTAGTAGATTTCTCCACAGTGCTTGGCAAACTGTTCAGTCTGCCACATAGCTTTCTCCTTTTACGCATAGAGAGCACAGTCTGAGCTGGCAGCTCATCAGAAAAAAATCCTGTACGTTGACAACCATATTGGTATCTCAATTGCTGGACTTACTGCTGATGCAAGACTCTTGTGGTGAGTATCTTGGTTGTTGACATACACAGTTCTGCAACAATGAGTGAAAGTTCATTTGTAGGGTATTGCAAATTAAAGTTTATGGGCAACTAAGGATTAGTCTTGAGTTACTGCTCTGTTGTACTGTGCCAAAAACCTCAGCATGAAGCTCTGGTACATTTTTAACTATTTGATATAAATCTTGTTTGTTTGGCCCAAGATTTTACTCTTAGGTTTTGTTACTACTAAGACAGTCCTGTCTGGTTTCCTCAGAGTGGTGGGGTTTCCAAGCAGTGTGAGAAGGTGCTTCACTTCCCTCTTACAGCTGCCTCTGCATACACACATTCGAGAAAGTTGTTAAAAACATGCACTGCTGTATGTGTTGGCCTTAGAGGGGCTTGGTTTTTACCTGCTGGTCTCATCCGATGAGGTAAACATACGTGGAAGGAGTATTCCTCAGTTAGATAGGAAAGAATAAGAAAGCATAGGAAAAATGTCTAGAATAAATTTTACTGCTGTAGTGTTACAAAGAAATATTATCATTTAACTGTGGCTTTTTTCCAGATGAACTGTCTGTTGCCTGTGTGAACTTCTACCTTCTTTGTATTTGTGTGGCTGAAATACTGTAATACTCTTCCAAATGTGTGGTCAACTTTCTAAATGACAATGATAGGTCATGATGAAATGATATAATGCCTTTGACCCTTTTTCTCAGTGAGCAAAGCTGAAACAAAAATACACTTACCTTAACAGACAAGTATTGAAACAAAAACTTACTGTGACTTTTGCCTATGCATTGGTTTCATTTTTATTCTCTTTTTTTCCTCTTTTCCTCTTAGCAATTTCATGCGTCAGGAGTGTCTGGATTCTAGATTTGTGTTTGATAGACCTCTTCCAGTTTCTCGTCTAGTGTCACTAATTGGAAGCAGTATCCTTTTTTGTGTGTATTTGTAACACAGCTTTTTACTTGTTCATAAAGTGATTTTCATATATCACAGCTTAAAAGCTAGATGGAATTGAGAAAAGTTAATTCAAAATTCATTTTTCTTCATTCACATTGCTTGTGTATTCTTTCGGAGAATATCCCATAACGTGCACTGAACTGATAGAGAAGCAACAAAATGCTGTGCAACATTTAACATAACTCTGTTGTGTTGCACAGCCCCATGCCTCTGCATGTGGGAAAGGAAGAGCCAGGCTCTTCTCAATGATGTCCAATGATAGACAAAGGGGCACTTGGTATAAGCTGCAACATAAGACCTTCCACAGAAATCCCAGGAAGGATTTCTTCAGTGGGAGGGTGAGGAAGCACTGGAACAGGCAGCCCAGATTGGTTGTTGAGTCTCCTTGTCTACGTACATTCAAAACCCACCTGGACGAGTTCCTGTGTGACCTCCTCTAGATGGCCCTGCTCTGGTAGGGGTGTTGGACGAGATAAGCTTTCAAGATCCGTTCCAACCTTTAAGATTCCAGGATTCTGTGAAAGGTGGCTGCACTCTTCAAAACATGATCATTTACGGGATTGCAACTGCTTGTTCTGTTTTTTTTTTTTTTTTGCTGTGGCAACTTCTGTCTCTGCATAGAACACAGCCAAGGGCTTATGTTCTCTTATCAGATGCCTAGAAAAAAATTCAAGAGGGATAAGAAATTAAATGAGGCTGTGACTGTTTGTATTACTTGGTTGACTGTGCTGCTCAGTTATTTTGGGGAAGCTAACTGCTAATTTTCTTTTGGTGAAAAAGAAATTGGGATTCCAAATAAGTCCAAAGATCTGTTTCTCTGAACATAGCCTTCACTGCTGCAAAAATGTTTTCAAAGACTATGTGACAATTTTGGTGCATCTTCGCTCGGCTTAGGAAAATGTTTTGGATAATTACCATGTTATTTTGAGATTGTTTCCTTAGCTTACTTAAGAAACCCAGATCCCAACGCAGCGTTATGGCAGAAGACCATATGGTGTAGGACTGCTCATTGCAGGTTATGATGTAAGTAAGCTGTGCCATTTACTATTGATCTGAAAGAAAATGTGCTTAGTGCAATTTAGTACAACAAATAGATGTTAAGAGGGGAAGATAGAAGGAAGAGGTAGACTCATCAGAATTCTCAGAATAAGGAAATAATTTCCTGTATCCTGTCCTAAAATGTAACCTATAAAAATGTCTATTAATAGTGACTCCTGCCTACACTTATGAGGTGTACATTTGCAGTATTTAATTTTGCACCTAAAAATAATCAAGTTTTTCCTTTTTGCAAAAATTTAATTAGTTCACGTTTTAAGGGACCAGAATGTTGCTCCCACACACTTACAGTAACTATTTTACTACTTTACAAATTATTTTATTTACTTTTGTAATAAAAAATATCTATGGAAAGTATCACTGGCCTACTTGTTTAGCAGCAAGTTTTCTTATTGCAGCACACAGTGTCTATGCCTTGAACATTTTTGAGGAAGGTTGAAGGAAACTGTCATCTTGACAGAAGTCTTGCATGACGTGATTAAGTCTGCAGCAAGTTTTCACTTTTGTGCAGAGAAGACAGAATGTGTGCAGTATATCTGCTGTGAGACATTAAGTATGAAGCATACACAAATACTGTACAGTTTATGGAACAGAGGCAGAAACATTTGTGGTGCCAGCTACCCTGCCCACTTAGAAACTCTACTTGAATGAAAAAAGTGTAAAGAAAGATTTATTTATTTTTACAATAGCTTTGAAGGAATTGTATAAGAACAGTGGTATGATAGGTAAGCAGTGTAAAATATATATATGTGCATACATACCAGCTATGCAGTGTACCAGGAAGCAAAACTATGCCTCAGAAAATCCCATGTGTTCCAGTAGCAGACCTGGTATGAATGTATACATTTTGGTTTTGAGTTTTGTGGATTTTTTTTTTTCCCTCTTTGCAGGATATGGGTCCTCACATCTTCCAGACTTGTCCCTCTGCAAACTATTTTGACTGCAAAGCAATGTCCATTGGTGCTCGTTCACAATCAGCACGAACTTACTTGGAGAGACACATGACTGAATTTACGGACTGTGAGTAATGAGGCCCTGTCTCTCTAATGCTGTTCCTTGCTTATGCACTTTCTCTGCTACTGCTGCTTTCTTTTGCATTTAGTAAGGAAGGAAGATAAATTTGAGGAGCCAAGTTTGGCCTGTCAGTCTCAAATTTCCATGTGTGACATCTGGATGCTCATTACTACATCTAATGAAAACAGAAGTTGTGCTCAGAAAAGCAGAGATAGAAGGCCTCTGCCTTGATTAAGCCAGGGAAAGAGAATTATTTCTGTGTCAGAGCAGGCATAGTATGTCAGGGCAAGTATTTAGGTGAATTTTTTTTATTAATATGAAATGGTGATGAGAAGGCTACAGAATGTCTTCTTTAGCAAAAAAACCTCTATACTTAGTGGCAGGGCAGGTGCCAAAACCAGAGGCATTCAATTTTAAATGTAGGGAAGAGCTGGTTTCTCAAGGTATACTCTTGTAACCAACCAGAAGCACTAAGGCGAGGAGTTCTTGGAGCCAAGCTAGCCAAAGGGTTTCTCTAGTTGTCAGTTAGGAATGGGAAGAAGGGGAAATGAGTGTCTAGAGGTAACATCATGTATTTAGGAAATGTCCTTCTGATTTCATTTTAAGGTAATCTAAATGAGCTAGTTAAACATGGACTGCGTGCCCTGAGAGAAACTCTTCCTGCTGAACAGGATCTGACCACCAAGGTAAATACTAGGCTTTCTTAATAAGACATTATACTGCCATTGTTAATAGAGTTTTTTTCATGGCAATTTCTAACGTAAGGCTGGCACTGATGTTACGAAGCCAAACGCTGGTAGATAGTTATCTTCATTTACTGTGTCACCATTTTATTTACAGTTTCCCTAACTTTCTCAGATTTAATTTTCTAACAACAATTATACTTCAAATAAGACATGGTTTCCCTTGTCTTTTCATTCTATTTAAAACTTCGATCAGTGTCTAGGGTACTTGACATTTGCATTGTTAAGTACAGTCAGTAATTCACTTGGGTGGTGAGCAAAGATCAGGATAAAAAGTTGCAGAAACTGACAAGGAATTGAGGAACTGTTGAACAAGAAAATCCTAAGGATATCCATTAGTTGATATTCTGCTTGTTGCTGATCTGCCCTTTTCCAGGTTTGTTGTTTTTTTTATTCTTAGTCCATCTGGAACTCTTAAAATAATGAAAATGCAAAATAAGATTAAAATACGTGTGTGTGTTTGGAAAAAAGTCATGTTTATTCTTAAAAGGAACCAAAAATATAAATACATTGAAATCCTTGAAAACAGATTTTACTTAGATTTTGAAACATTATAGCTGTGGTAGAGAGTAAATCTGTCTCACTTTCATTTTCTAGTGCAGTCTACTAACGAGGGAGCCTCTCAAAATTTCCTTCTTCTCCTTAAGTACACGCAAGCAGTACAATGAGTCTCTTTATTACAGGAAGAAACTTTCATCTGTTTCACAGGCAAAAGCTCTAAAGGGTGTGGAAGTAGTAGGGTTATGAGGAGGTTACAAGCAAAAAAAAAATGCTTCTCACTTCTTCCAAAACTTTGCTTAACAGAATGTTTCCATTGGAATTGTTGGCAAAGACATGGAGTTTACTATCTATGATGATGATGATGTAGCACCATTCCTAGAAGGTCTTGAGGAGAGACCCCAAAGAAAGGTATGTGTTTTGGATTAAATAAGTAGGCTTTGTTGAAAGATAACATTTCGTGATATATGGCCTGTCAGGTTTATGTTTACAACATGTAACAGTATCTACTGTTCCAGTAGAGTTTCAGGAATGTTGCTACATGAAAACCATGTAATCTTAGCTGAGACTAGGATGCTTACTCAGTCAATTTATACTGAATCAGTGATGGACCTTTCCAAAGTCCTTTTCTTTCCTCATCTGTGATCTAGTACTGGGTTTTTTTGGGGTTTTGGTTTTTTTTTTTTTTTTTTTGCATGAACCAGGGCTACATAACATTTCTCATGCATCATCAGTCTCGTGTCCTGCTCCATGCTTTATTTGCATGGTACTACTTCATAAGCAGCTTGCTACTTGAGCTACACTGATACACTCGTGATGCTCAGTCCAGGATAAAGCTGATTTGTCAAGTGCTGTTTTCTGACCTTGTATAATACGTTGTTTTGGTTTTTTTTTCCCTCTCTTTAAGCCTGCTCCACCTGCTGATGAACCTGCAGAAAAGGCAGAGGAGCCCATGGAGCACTAGTTGGTGGATGAGTTCCTCTGTGTTAATGTATGTCTAATTATACAGGAACATTTCCCCATTTTCTGATAACTTTATGTTCACCTATATGCATTTTCTGCTGATACATTCAAGGATTACTCTTAAAAAAGAAAAGAAACCAACCCACCTATCCCTAAAAGGTAGACAGGAGCACATCATTGGGTGTATTTTCTTTGACAAGAAAGGCGAAATCATTTTCTAAATAGTACACGATACAGTTTTTTAATGAAAAGCATGCTGTCTTTAACTTGTAAGGACAAGTGGAAATAAATCACTTTCTTGGAATCTTCTGTGGAATTGCGTTTTTTGTAATCTCAACAAATATCTATTAAAAAACTGCAGTTGTGTGAGAGTGCTGTCATGTATTTGATCATTTGTCAACCTGAGCATTTACTTGGTATATAAAATTGTGTTGCTCTTGGAAGCTGTTGAGATGAGAGAACTTTAAAATCCCTACAAAACCAAATAGGATGCAGCATGTTTCTCCATGTTGACCTGTCATTGTCTCCAACTCAACTTGAAAAGACACTTCTGGTCATGGCTGTTTACCAGAAACAGCAGGCTGAATAGGCTGCCAGCCAGCTGCTTTTTTTTTTTGTTTTTGAGTTCTGTGCTTCAGTAAACTTTATCCAGCTTGTGAGGAACCTAAATGAGTCACAGTGTCTTTAGAGCCCTCAGCCACTCATGGGTTAGTGAAGGGCTTTGACATCACTAATGACCTAAATTGAAGTAGCAAGGGAAGCAGGTGAAATCTCCATTACAGATCCCCCAGGTGATGGATCTCTGCATTGCTGCCGAACAAACAGGTTCCCTGGGGTTTTGTCCCTTCAGCTTGCGCTGTGTGGTGTGACTGGGAAGTACTCGGAGCCTCTTTGGCTTCAAGCTGGAATGCCACTAAATTTGGGGGCATCTGTCAGGTAAGCCCAGTGAGTTGATGATTCCGAGGTGCAATGTAGATGTGATGCTGTGTTTTAAGCAAGACAAGTTTTGCTTTTTTTTGTGTTGTGGGTTTTTTCCCCCCATGTTGGATGATTCTATTGTAATTATTCTGACTAATGAACACATCGAAAAGAACAAGAAGCAAGTCTCGGGTGGATTCACACAGGGGCTTAGTGTCCTGCTCAATGTACTTATAAAAAAAACCCTGAAAATGTACATCTTGTCTCCTATTAATTTATAAAGCATGATGCAGTTTTGGACAGGCTTTAAGTACTGCGTTGAATCCATTTCAATAGTTGGGTCATAAAAAACCATATTAACAAATAATTGTGCCAAGGTTGTGTAGTTGGTTTTATACACCAGGTAAAGCTGCTTTGCTTCTTTTTTTAAATTATTTTTCTATTATTATTTATCTCCCTTTCCTTTCCCTTTCC
>WBNH01012624.1:0-91263 GCA_013401255.1 Urocolius indicus
GGCACCTGGAGCATCTCCTTCCCCTACTCCTTTGCTGACTTGTAGAGTTGTTGCTCTTAATCTCTCTCTGCAATTGCACAGGTTTTTTTTCTTCCCCCTTCTTAAATCTGGTAATCCTAGAGGCATTACCACCGTCACTGATGGGCTTGGCCTTAGCCAGAGGTGGGTCCATCTTGGAGCTGTGTGGCACTGGATCCATCAGACGTGGACAAAGCTTTTAGCAGCTCCTTACAGAAGCACTGTAACCCCTCCACTATGAAAACTGTGCTATGCAAACCCAATACAGATAGTAAAATATATGAATATTAAATGCAAGGTTAATATAGATATTCTTTTAAAAAAAATGGATTAAATAGTTGGCTTAACCATTTATCCAAATGACAACTGAATTTTACTGTACATGTTGGCTCTCTGGCCTAGGCAGTTGAAAGAGAATTTAGATTTATTGGGACTGATGAAAAAGGTAGAACTAGAAGACGAAAAATATCAGAATAGATTGTTAACCCCCGATTTTACCAGACCTTTGCATTCAGGTTTTCTAGCTTTGCTTTTATAATAGTTTCTCTATTAACATGTATAGTTCAGCATAAGAGTCCCAGGCTGTGCAGTAGGATTTTGAATTTGTTTATTGTTCTTTTTACAATAGCACTAAACATTTTGCAGGTGTTTAGGTTATGTTTAGACTTTCCACCACAGTTACTGGGTACCATACTGCTTACTTTCAGGAGTGTAGCTTTTAAGTTTGTGTTAAAAATAAATCTAGATTTTGGAGGTTTGTCTTCGCTATATTTTTGGTTCATCATATAATCAAAAAGGTTTTCTTTTTCAGTCAGATCTGTCTAATGCTAGTTAAGTTGTGAATTAAATTTTACCTTAACCTTCATCAAAGGTTGAATCTGAAGAACTCCTGATATTGAAGCTCGCATCATAATGAAGCCTCTGCAGTGCTGAATATTCCATTCTATTCCAGTACACACATGGTGAACTACATGATTGTATAATCATGTAACATAGGCCAGTCACACATTGGTGTTTATTATGTAAAACAAAGAGCATCTGATCTTAAAAGTTTCTGATGCACAATCTTTTCTGTGTTTTTACTGTTAGAACTTCATGAGGAACTTGGTTCTCATGAGGTTGATTCTCAAAGTAAATCAACAAAGGGAAGCACGAATTTAATGCTAGAGATCCTGTTTGAGCATGTATCGTATTTCTGACTAAATACGTCTTTGTGTGCTAATCAGATAAATATAATTTTTCATACTGAAGGTTCCTGTTTTCTTACAATGTCTAAACAATTCCAGTTCTCTGTCTTTTAGTCTGAGTTTATGGAATGCCTATCAAGATACGAGGGCTCTGATTTGCCAGTGGGCATAGCTTCTTCCAGCTGCCCACACCACACTTGGTATGCAGACAGCTGAGCTTCATAGGAATCAACTGCTGAAAGGCCACATCTTGCAGCTCAGCATTTATGGCAGTCTGATGCTGGTGATGAGTTTTGTTAAAATGGTACTCTTGAACTGCATTGATTCAGCAACTGATTCTCAGGTAGCTCAGCCCAGAGGCTGTTGGGGCAGGAGGCATCAGTACCTTTGTCGGCTGTTCTAAGCTATACTGTCTGCCATAAAGTGAAGTTCAGGTTCTGTATTTTGGTGATGCCAGTGACAGATAGTACTACTGCAAGGTGGTCTGAGATAAAGTGGCAGTGCAGTGGCAAAATCCACCGTGCCTTGTTTGCCATGTGAATGTCCTGCATTTGCCAGTGGTTGGGGTTCCCAGAAGTCTATCTAAAAAGGAAAGATTGTGTTTATAAGCCTTTTATTTCTCAGCTCACTTTTTATGCATATTACACAGAGGTTCCTTTAAGCAGTTGTATGCACTACAAAATCCAGGATATGTATCGGTGACAGGAAGATCTTGAATTAGTTCAACTGCTCTGGTTCAAAAAATGTCCTGTATGGAGTATAGCAAGCCTTCCATGTATGGGACTTCGAGTGTGTTTTAGTTATGATCATTACAGGTTTGATCAGTCAGTTCTCTTTCAAACAAACTGGTCTGAAATGCAGTGTTTGATCTGTTCTTAATGTTACTGCTGTGTTGTCCTTAGGCAATGGGATATATTTTAGCCAAGGAGATAAGTGCCTAAAATCTACACAGCAGTGACTGCTGGCCTATGGATTCCTGACAAAAAGAATGATGGAATGGATTGACACAGAAACATGTTTACGTTTATCCAGACTAATGAGAGATATTTTTATGAAGTTTTGTAATTACATTCCAAACTTCCAGCTTCAGTTTTAGTCAGTGTCTTTGTGGCATTCACCATTCTGAGTAGATTTCAGAATTACCTTTGTATCTTGGCACTATTAAAAAATGAGCTCACTGGTAGAAGTTTCACTTACTACTAGAATAGAATATACTCTTTTCACACTCTTGAAGTAATATAGTGAATTTTCATCCTATTCTTCGTTCTGTGTTAGGACAGCAGAAAGCAAAGTAATTTAATTTTCTTTGATTTTTAAAGGAACAGTCTTTTACTAGACCTTATCCTAAATGAACCTTATGTTACCTTACTGTAGTGACAAAATGAAAGATATCCCTTCATGGAAGAGAAAATATCATCCCAGTGAGGTCTGTCTGTCCTTGGAAAAGGAAAACAAGACTATAATCACTTTTCTATGATTTTAAAATTGCTTCTTAAAAGAAAATCTAAGTTTTTACATAAACTCACACTATGTAGATTTGGTAGAAATGGAAATCAGCCTGCTTTCAACGATGTTTGCTTTATTGTCAGTTTTTTCATTGTGTAAGATTTTCTTAAAGACCAGCAGCTGAATATCCTATGGGGATGACAGCTACAGTAATTTTCTGGTGTATAAATATTCATGATTTGAAAGCTATAGCATTAATTAAAATCATTTACATATCCATTTGAACATACAAGTAAACCACAAACTTTGTGAACACTTGTTTAATAATAGAAAAGTGACGTTTCCTTCAGAAAGAATTTTATTTTTAATACAGAATGACGTATGCAGTAAGGTTAATGTCTAAATGTAATGACTGGATATCGATGAGAACTTGTAGAGCTGAGAAGGAAAAGAACTGTAAGATAGCTCAAAGGAGGCAGGTGTGCTAAAGTTGGGGAAAATGTTTATGGAATGAAAACCAAGTCCTTCTTCTGAGCCTTTTTGGGGTAGTTTTAGTGCATATGGATTTATTTACATGCATCAAAATAAATATCTCTGTATTGTAGGGTTTTTTGTTATTTTGCTTTTCTTGTGGTTTTTTTTTTTTTAGTTAAGAAAAATGTAACATTTTGAGACTAGCAAGGATATTCTTCAGAATTGCTTCAATTTACTTGTAAAGCCAATACGTTTGATTTTTGCTTTTTTATGCTGGTGCACTTGTGCAGTTTATAATCTTGTCACTACCTAGAATTCCTCTCTTCTTACCTGTTAAGCTATATTGTTGGGGGAGGAAGATGCCTTGTGGAAGGAAATGGTGGTAGCCTTTTCATCTGTGGCAAAACTGTATAAAATGTAATTCATAGGTTTTTATAGGTAATGATCCCATTTTAGTCTCAGAGCTTGGTCCTACATTGTGTACATATAGTGTAACTTTATGTAATAAAGGCAGATGTTGGCACATCCGATGTAATACCAGTCTAAACACAGCAGCTTATGCTGAGGTATGTGCTGTCTCTCTGTGGGTACTGCATTTTCAGAGCTTCAGTAAGCTGAACATAACTTAGTTAAATAGCATTGATGAGTTAACTGTGAAATGTGCATGTGGTAATCTTTGTGGTGAGTTTATAATGTACATCCAAGCAGAGCCTCCTGTTAACAGTCTGTATACATGCCAGCTGTGCTGTCAGAAGCACATCTGCTAATGATACACGGTTCTTTTAGAAAAACCAGGCTGGTGTTGGGAAAAGGGCTTTAGTATCTGCTTTAATATGGAGTTTAGCAGTTAATGTCTTGGCCACTTATATAGCCCAGACAAATTATGCTGCGTAATATAAATTATTCTCTTATGTTTGGAAGAAAATTTGGCCCCTCATGCATACTTCATAGTGCAAGTTTAGGAACACTTACATCTTTTTTTATCAGTTACCTTGTTTCTAATATCCATCTAATAATATGATTATGAGTCTCTGCAAATATTTTCTATGCAGACTTGTATTTATTTAGAACACTAATACATTTATAGTAGTGTATGAGATTGAAATGAGGTGATAATTATGTCTATAAATTTTCCACTGTCTGAAAAGGTAGGGAATGCTTTGGGGAATAATTGGGGAATAATTTACTTTTTTCTTGTTTCGAAGACACGGAATGCCATGTTTATGCTATGTATTAATGTATATGTGATCTTAAAATGTATCCATGCTGATAGATGCAGTCTGTGAGATACTGAATTCCTTTTGAGGTACTGATTTTTATTTGCACCAAAAGAGGGTTCCATGCCTTACAAATGCAAAGACAACAGAATGGAAAGTAGCAAAGTTGATCTGAGTTTCTGTCTGCTTTTTCATGACCATAGTTGTTTCAGTTACACTAGGAATATGTCAGGCAGAGTATTTTCTGAAGGGAGTGCTTGAAAAATGTACTGGATTCATTAGGCATGATGGAAGTTATATAGAATTTTTTTTTCCTTCCTTAAAATAAAGCTAACAATTTTTATCACATTCTTTCTGTACTGTTATGAAAGCCAATTCACAGGCATCTTTGTTTTCCCATGAAGATTTTAAAGCTTTCTCTTTTTTCCCTCTCTCACACAGCAGTCTTTTGGAGACTCAGGCAGACCTATCTGGCTCCAGGTAGCCGAATCAGCTTACAGGTTCACTTTGGGGTCAGTTGCTGGAGGTGAGTTCTTGCTTCTGTTTTTAAGCTTGTATTAATTTAACACTGTCTTGCCAAACTACCTGGTCTCACCTAAGGTGCATTTCCTGGTTATACATGTGAACTGGAGGGTGGAAACACTTTTGTTTGTGCCATTCCCTGTCTTTTCCTGGTGCTTCTGTTTTGGTATCTGCGCAGTCCTCAGAAACTCTACTCCAGTACCAGATTTCTTTACCGGAAATTCAGATTGATTTTCTCTGTTCTGCACACCTTATTTTATGTAATAGCATAATCTCTTATCCTTGAGACTTTTTCCCTAGACTTTCAGTATTGCCCTTTTATAATTCTAATTATTTAAATAAATGTTGTAGAAAACCATTGTAGTAATTACTTACTACACCAGAGATTATGTTGCAGAAATAATTCTCCAAATGCTTTCTTACAGCTGTTGGTGCTACTGCGGTGTATCCCATAGACCTGGTGAAAACTCGTATGCAGAATCAGCGCTCTACCGGTTCAGTCGTAGGAGAGTTGATGTATAAAAACAGCTTTGACTGCTTTAAAAAGGTTTTGCGTTTTGAAGGCTTTTTTGGTCTTTACAGAGGTAAGTGAATTAAAAAAAAAAATCAAGACGGGGATTTTCTGCTTTGTTTTGAATACCTCAACAGTTGTTTTTTTTAATGGGAAAATTGGGAAAGTTGGTATCATGTTCAATTTTGCTTCTGTTTCATAGAGCTCAATATTTGTCTTCCCTTATGCATGGTTCATCATGAGCAATTCCTGGGAAAAACTGGGCATTTTTTTGTTGTTACTGATTTGCTCCTTGCTGCATAGGTTGTTTCAAGTCCTATTTCTGGGGTGTGAGTGTTGCGGACATACTTATATCACAAAGTGAATATTGTAACTTTTGGCTGGAGGCAAACATCAGGAGTAGATTAGCAACTGAGGAATAAAGATGCGTTTTACTGCAAGTACTTTTTGTTAAGAAGCAAAAGACAGTAGTTCTGAAATTTACCTGGATGTCATATCTTAGATGTCATTCTTCTGCAGGTAGTGGGACTTCTTTTATGATTTTATCCTCTAAACAAGAAATTGCATCCTGCTGTTGTATTGTGTCACTCTAATTTACTTTAAAATCAAAACAGGGAAATAATAGAATTTTTTTTAAAAAAGAAAAAAAATCCTCTAAAATATAGTTTAAGAATGCAAAGCAGCTTCTCAACAGTTCTGTCAGTTAGACTGAAAGCTATCTTATATCTTGTTTTAGCTTAGGAGAAGATTCTACAAGGAGTTTTAATCATATAAATAAGGGTGTTTTATCATATAAGTAAAGTGACTTACATAGGAGGTACATACTACTAGCTGGTCCTCTGAAGTTGTTATCTAGTTGAATTACCTATTTTTAATTGCCATTTCACATAACTTAATGAAGTGCACAATTTTTGTAGGGATTAATAAGGCAAGCTTTTTTTCCTTTTTTTTTTACTTGGAGCAAGTCACTCCTGTGATGGAGTCACAGCTTTTTTTTCTGCTTTGCTTTGTGTTCTGTCAGTGAAAGCACTGTGTGGTGTCCTTTAAGGGCTGTGTCTGAGAAGTTTTTGCGTGTGAAAGTCTGTGGATTCCGGCTAAAGATTTTTTTGTGGTCTTGCAGAATTTTGTTATGCAAGTCAGTAGAGGGAGGAATATCTCAGTGAAAATGTTAATGACATAGCTGTAATCTCCAGATATTACTTCGTACTTCTTACTGGTAAATTGTTTTCCTTTTTTTTTTGTTGCTACATCTTTCACAAGAGCAAATATTCCTTGAATGACATTTATGAGACTATTTCTACAGTGCTGTTCTACAGTACTGCTATCTCTCTCTTCCCAGCCCTCCCCCCAATCACATGGTTTTGCAAAGCAGCTTCTAAAACTGATAATTTGTGATTTTTATTTTTGTTTTCTAACCTTTCCTGAACACTGTGAAATCAAAGATGACTCAATTGATGAGTTAAAAGCAGTGCTTTAGACTTGAGAAAAAATGTGCTTGTTTGAAAGAATGTCAGTTTGCTAAACTTTTTAATAGTCTGCCTAACAATTGTGTTTAAGTTTGTTTAGCGTAAGAGGTTCATGTAGTTGTTTTGAAAATGTTAAAGTTAATGCTCAGCATGTTACTAAGGTCTTGTACTGTTAGAACAGATGGTCTGTGGAAGTGTATTAAACCAAGCAACAGAAACGTTTGTGGAGTTGGCTGTGGATCTGTTACAGGGTTCTTCTATTCCTGAGCTGGATTGTCCTTGTTGTAATATAACAATACAATGTAGTTGTTTACTGAAGTTTTAAAAATAGAGCTGAATGCACACTCAAATGTTCATATTTTAAAATGTATCATTTTTGGCCAAGAATATTATGACATTTTTGAATACTGGCATCCAACTTCAGAACTAATGAAGTGTCTTCTAAGGTCCATCACTAGTCTAAGCAGGGTCTCAGGTTCTCTGTAACACTGAAGATGTGTGCCCAGCAAGTTCAGCTGCGTAAAAGGGTGTGGGAGGGCTGTCTTGTGCTGTTTGGTCTGGTCATTTTGGATTTCTAAAGTGTAGGCACTGCAGAGCTGGATTTTCTTTTCATGGTAGATCTCAGAGATTCAGGCTGGGAGGGCAGCATTTCTTTTTGTTATTGTCAACCTTTCTTTGTATTTAATAACTACCTTTCCTCAGCACAGTAAGTCTGTAAATCACACAGAAGGTACTATGTTGGAGGAAAACACTACACTGCATATATTAACCACTGCACTTTCTATTTAGATATATTTGCTCTGACCTTCCTTTTAAGGAAGTAGTATAAAAATTCTGTAGGCTGAGTCCTTTTGGGAATTTTGAACACTTTTAATGATTTTTTGGCTATTATTCTTTTCACTTAATGGATAGTGAGAAGCAGTATCAATACAGTTTTGTTGCCATTAGCTGATGTTGGATGTAATTGGTGTGGCATTTTTTGTTAATTAACTGGCAAACACTTCTGACAAACTAAAATTCCATAACCATGGAATAACATTAGGAAATGATCACTTCTAATAAAAATAAGCTGTTACATTTTTATAATCTGTACATATGCCAAAGTGACTGGGGAGAAAATGGATTTAAATATCCCAGATGCTGTTATCACCCTGTACGTTAGGAAGTTAAGACTGCCATCTACTGATTTTTTTCTTAAACCTCTTAGTTCCTAGAAAAGTGTATGTGCCTTTGTCAAATGGCAGTTCAATTTGATGGTAGCTATTCTCCAGGAGCAAGGGCCTTTCAAAATCTGTTCTGTCCACTAATGCTTGCTCATGGTGAGATAAAAAGTACTTAATAGTAATAGGGTTTAAAGAAGTTCATGCTACCACGTTGGAATGAACAAGAGAAAATCCTTTATATCCTTAGTTGACTGAAGCCTTCTGAAAAATTAGGTTACTAAGTCACGTACAAGTGACTTGATAATTTATCATAGTCAGATGTATATGTCATGATTGCTCTCTCTTTTTATAAGGCAATTGCAAGCTTTATGGGAAAATTATATTAAGAGGCTAAAAATTTCAAACTGTTAAGTATTAGATACATCCCAGGTATGTATTCCATCCTTAGCCTTTTTTCCCTTCTATACAGCAATAGCATCACACTTGACTTAGTTGTGGAAGGCAGATCTGGTCACCTTTTTCGTCACCTTTTTCATTACCATTTTCAATGCAAATCTCAATATAAAATTGTATTGGTATGAATATGCAGTGCTCTAGCAGCATTTGCACACTTAAACATCATCCACCTCAAAGGATAACCCATGTGCAGAGAGGCATTTCTGTAGAGCTCTTACAAAATACTAGTTTCTCTATTAGGAAGATAATGTTGCCTTGTGATGTCTTTGTTTCTATAGGCTTGTTACCACAGCTGATAGGTGTTGCTCCAGAAAAGGCTATTAAGCTAACTGTACGTATCTTCTTTTTTTCCCCTTCCCTGGCATCCTTTTGTTTGTTAACATACACAGGGTGTATTTCCTAAAATGTGTGAAAAATCACCACTTATAAGCGCTCTAATATATATCGTTGCATAAATGTTAATAAGCAGGAAAAATAACTTAAATTCATGTGTAATGTATTGTATCTTTATTAGGTTAATGACTTTGTCAGAGACAAATTTACTAAGAAAGATGGTTCCATTCCACTCCCCGCAGAGATCCTTGCTGGAGGCTGTGTAAGTATCCGTCCTGTACTCCTAGGAAAAATTGATTCTTGGTCACGAGCAATATAGTTGGAATGACAGTTAATGGGTGTGCTTTGTCAGTTTGAACAGAACTCTTCTCGTTTTTTCTCCCAGTCATAGGAACTGAAAAAAATGTACTCTTTCTGTTTGGAAAGCTTTGCATACTGCTGAGTTGAGATCCGTACTTTTGCTTGCGTTGGCATTCATGGTTAGTTTAGAAAGACATAGAGAATGGATTGCAGAGATCATGTTTGAGTTTCCTTTTTGGGCACGGGGAGCTAGAACAATTTAAAAAATCTATTTCTTGCTGAAGATTTTAAGAAGGAAAAGAAATAGTCTTCAGCTTGCTATATGGGAAATCGTTCATGAGAATGTGTCAGAACTGAACAATGTAGTCTTACCTTTCAGGTGAGAGGTATGAGTGAATTTTCTGCTTAAATGACTTTGTGTAAAATGTAGCTACCTTACTCCAGATACTAAATACAATTCATCAACTAAATTTAGTTCAAAACCAAGTTGTGTTTTCATTGAGGATAAGGGTTGTAATTCAGTGGATCTCTTAGCAATCTGTAAGTGGTTTGCATTGGAAATGATGACAGATTTCTTTCTGGTTTTGCTCATTGGCTAATTTCATTTGTGGGATTTCCCAACAGTTGTTCACCTCATAAAATGTTTAAGGCTTGAGTTAGGTTTCTCTGTAGCAGAGAACACTAATAACTTCCAGTTGAGTAGGCTGACAGGCTAGTATAAAACCTCCTCAGCTTACAACAAAACCCAGGGCAGAAAGGTTGTTGACCTCTGCAAACTTTTAATTCATAGAAGCAGCCCTGAAGGGATTCTGCTTATAGTTCTGGCTGATTGAGTTTGGCAGCCTGGTACATGCTTGAGTCTTCACCTGTCAGTGTGCAAAGTTTATTTTCTGAGAAATGTGAGAAAGCAGCTGTGATGTAGAGCTAGCAAAAGACTAACCTTGTTCTGGAAAGCTCAGTAACACAGAAAGCACATACAGGTCATTTATAAGAGAACTGAATATATTTCATTAGCATTTCTGTCTGTGTCATGCTTAAATTCATAATTAAAATCAAGCATCTGATAATCAGATTTATTATGTTACATTCTTTTGTACTGAAATGTATAATATTAAAATCAATCTACATTGGAGTTTTTTCCACTTCGTGGTAGGTATTCCTTTTTCCAAAGAGCTTTATTGCTTTATTGCTTTATTGTAGTGAAAATGCAAAAACTGGGGAGACAGTCAAGTTTCAGACAAGCTTTAAGAAATTTGTATGTTTCTGGGAAGCTGAGCTGATTTATAACATGTCCAAACAACCTTTTCTTCTTTTTTGAGATAATACTTATCCCAGTCAGTCTAGGAGAATTTTAAACATAGTTGGTGGAGAGAAGCTGGCCACGGTTTAGCAGTCTCAGGGATGCTCATTTCCTTACATCCTCCTCTGGATCATCTCCTATCTTACCAGTTAATGACTTTCTGTCCATACTGCTGCTTACTTCCATTTTGCAATTTCACTTCTTCCTAAATACCAGAATCTTTATTAGCAAGCCTAAAAACTTTGTTCTAAAAGTCTGAATGTATCAGTTGACTAAAGCAGCAAGCTGGTATGTTAGTCTTTATTTTCCTCATCCTCAGTCGTTTTCATCTTCAATGTGACAGCTCTTTTCCATGTTCGCTGTCTTGGAATTAGGGTTGATCTTCACACTTCTGGTGTGCATTTTGTATTGTTTTTCTACAAAATATTATGAGACATAACCAACAGTTGCATCCAAGGAAGTGCCACATTAAGCTTAGTCCATTTCTTTGTGCAGAGGCACACAAGTCTTTCTGTTTGGGTGATGCTACTTTTCTTTTTTGCTTTTTCTTTATTCTGTTCCTTCCCTCTGTTAGTACAAAGTAATGGGTTGCTCTGGGACTGTTTGCGTTCTATATATGTCAAAACTATTTTCAGCATCTGGATTTGTGTAACTTGGGGGTTTTCTTTTTGTTTATTGTTTGACAAATGTTGTGCTAATAATACACTATAAATATCAGCTACATTCAAAACATGCTTTTTACCTTATAATAACATCAGAAGAAACAGCATTATGCCTGCATGTAGTTCTCAGAGATGTAATTGCTACTGCCTCTGACCATTGTTTACTCATGTTTAGTGTTGAACCTTCTCCTGATTAACAGGAATAATGCACTTTTTCATTATTTTCTGTATGGAACTAGTGGATGAGCAATATGAGTAAGCCATATATTTGCAGCTGTTTTATAGAGTTTACAGCAGAGGCCTGACCTTTGAAGGGCCACCTTCTTGTGAGCCGTACAAAAGCACATTGTGCATGCCACAGTGCTCAACTGGGAACCAAAAAAAAATCTTCTGAGGAAGTGGAGGCAAGTGGAGAGGCTCCAGCAGACATAGCAAATTCTCCTCCCTGGATTACAGTGCCATAGCAAAGCCTACATATGGTATTACAGTCTTCTAAGATCCACACATGAGGACAGGTGAAACCTTTGACATTAAGACAACAGCGATTCAAGGGATTTTTTGTAAGCTGTTCAGTATCCTCAGCTCTGGAGTGACTGCAGAAAGTGCTGTACTGTTCAGCAAAGGGGCTACCCTCAGGCGTATGCCTCTTCCAGAAGCAGTAACTCTAAGACTCTTTGGCCCAAATACTGCTTCTCAAGCTCCAGTTATTCTCAGCCTCTGTAAGGTTATGGAATAAACTCCTGTTCCCAGTAAAAGGAAACATCTTTGTTCTCGTAGCCATTAACAATGACATCTGCCCGCACCGTGGCCTCTTTATGTGGTCAGCTGCCTGTCTCTTGTCGTTCCTTCCATACTGCAGGGCCGGGACTTCTCACAGGCAGCCTGTGCCTTGTGCTGCATGAAAGCCACCTGCTAGCTGCTGGGCAGTGTAAATGTCACTGGGAAGTGTAGGGATTGTTCTGACAGAGCCCCAAATGTCCCAACTGCTCCCAAGCTGTAGCTGCATCTGAAAGCTGCAGAACATCTATGTGAGGCAGCTGAGTTACAGTGATCAGGTCAGACCTGTCAATGACAGGGCTCTGGTCCCTGATGGATGAAACTGATATCCCATCTTCCCACCTTCCCCAGAGTATGCTGCTTTGTTGATTGTCAGCAGCACTGTCCGCAGTTACACACATTCAGAGCAAACAGTTTATTTCCCTACTGTTACTGTAATTAATTGAATTACGTTTCAGTGTAATTCAGTGATTAGCCTGCGTCCCTGCCTTTGGATTTTTCAGCTACCATTAGCATTGAGTTGCAGGGAGACTGAGTGAGGCTTTGCAATGCTTTCCTGTGTCCCAACAGCAGCTGGGGAAGCAGAGAGTGCGTACCTGATATGGACAGCACTTCCCAAAGGTGCTTACACGTGTTGCACGTGAGTACATCCTGAAGGGCAGGATGCTGCAGGACAGCTGGTCATCTTCAGCTGGGAAGAGACATTGAAGTAGACATCTAATGTGATGTAACTGATTCATAAGTACTCATGTAAGTAGGCAGAGATGCTGTGTTTTTTAAGTTGTAATTCCTATGAAGTATGCAGGAAGAAATTAGTTCTTTCCACCAATGTTCTGGGCTTGGAGCTTAGCATTTTGAAGGGATGAATCCTGTTTCATCAGAAAGACATTTCCGATTTGTGCTGCAGGGAGGAAGAGGGTGTTTGTTGCCAGGCAGAAAGGGGCCAAGAACCCTTCCTGGAGGTGTAGGCAGTGCATTTGCTGGTGATCAGGGCTTGAGATGTGTGTGTTTACACATAGGTACACATAGAGGTCCTACTTTACCACTGATTTCAAAACTCTCAAATTTTTGAACATTAAATCTAATATTTAGTCTAAATATTTTGGTATACATGTAAAAATCACAGAATCACAGAGTCATAGAATGGTAGGAGTTGGAAGGGATATCTAAAGATCATTGGTCCAACCCCACTGCTCAAGCAGGTCCACCTAGGTCAGGTCACACAGGAATGTATCCAGGCAGGTTTTAAAAACCTCCAGAGAAGGAGACTTCACACCTTCCCTGGGCAGCCTGTGCCAGGGCTCCCTCACCCTTACAGTGAAGAAGTTTTTCCTCAAGTTTAAGTGAAACTGTTTGTGTTCCAGCTTTTGACCGTTAGCCTTAGTCCTATCACTGGATGCTACAAAAAAAAAAAAAAAAAGTGTCACTCCATCCTCACACATCCACACACACCTTTTAAATATTTGTAAGTATGAATGAGGTCCCCCCTCGGTCTCCTGCAGGCTGGACAGCCACAGTTCCCACAGCCTTTCCTCATAAGGAAGATGCTTCAGTCCCCTGATCATCTTGGTAGCCCTGCACTGGACTCTCTCCAGAAGTTCCCTGTCCCTCTTGAGCTGAGGAGCCCAGAACTGGGCACAGGACTCCAGATGAAGCCTCACCAGGGAGAGTAGAGGAGGAGCAGAACCTCCCTGGAGTGACCTGCTGGACACACTCTCCTTGATGCATCCCAAGATGCCATTGGCCTTGGCCACAGGGGCACATTGCTGGCTCATGGTTAGTTTATTGTCAACCAGGACTCCCAAGTCTCTCTCTGCAGAGCTGAGCTTCAGCAGTNCTCTGTCATTCAGCCAGCTCTCGATCCACCTCACCATCCACTCATCCAAGCCACACTGCCTGAGCTTTCTGATGAGGATTTTATGGGAGACAGTGTCAAAAGCCTTGCTGAAGTCAAGGTAGATGATCTGCTGCTCTCCCCTCATCTAGCCAGCCAGTTGTGCACTCATAGAAGGCATCAGGTTGGTCAAGCAGGATTTGTCCTGAAAGTGAAAAATTTTCATATGCATTTATACATACGTACGTGCATACACACAAACTTGTCTATACGTTTACCAGGCAAATAGGAATGTGTCAGATAATTCTTCTTGAAAAAATATTTTTAAATGTTACTGGTTTTATTTAACAAACACAAAGAATTACAGCTATCAGACTTTTTGCTTCAAAATCTTGAAGATACTCTATATTCTAATATACTTCAAACAGATAAAGTTAGAAGCAGAATTAAACTTTACTGCTTTATCTTCATCCCTGTTGCAGACATTTAAAGTTAGGTAGAAAAATATTGTTTAGTGAAAAAGACAGTGAGGTTACTGTAGGTGCATGAACAATAACAGCTTTGCCTTGAGTAAGAATTGCAAGTTATTTTGATGTTTTTAAACCAGACTGTTTTGAGTACATCTTATTTTAGCTGCTTATATGGGACATAGTTGTGGTCCAGGATGTGGTGGTTTCAAAAGGGAAGGAAGGAAGAGCTCTAAACAGGCCTCTCCTCCTTTGTAGCTTATGCCTCTCGGGTGGAATTGGAAAGGGCAAGAGGTCTCATGTTGCAGGGTCATTTGTGTATTTCCTTCAGCCTTTGGCATGTTATGGGGCGTTTGCTGTGGGATCTCAAACTACATCTTTTCTCTCATAACCTTTGCTGTCAGATTTAGTTCCTTTATTTGCTCCTTGTAGAGTTATTTTACATGACATTAAGGTTAAGTAGAAGCTTTTAATACTGATATTTTTGATGTGTATGAATAACCTCCATTCAGAAACAAATTTGTCAACCTTTTTTAAAGTGTCTCTTGTAATTTATGTGTGAAGAGAGGTTTTTACGGGGGAAATCTGGATTTAGTGCACCTTCTCCAAAAGAAATGTAAGGACTGCAATGTATACCTCTGTGTGTATATGTGCATTTAACATACGGAACTGACAGCTGAAGTAAGAGACTTTGAAAAAGAGTGACGCTGATTGCCAGTGATTTGCACAGAAGCACAGAGATTTGTATTGCAGCCCTGCATGCTGCCACTTTGGTTTTAGTTGGAGACCCTTTGTGTCATTCTCTTCCGCATCCCCTTCTGGGGAGCACTCTGCCTCAGCTCCCCAGTCAGCACTCTCCTCTGCCTCACGTGCTCTTCCTCAGACAGATAGGCAACCCTTTGTTTACAAAGAAAACACAAACAACCAAAAGCCAACTCTCCCATTCTTCTTGGAAAAAAATAGATGAAAAAGGGAGTTTTCTTGCATAACATGTTCTGTGTTCAGTAAATTCTTATCTGTACTTGTGATTTATCTAAGGACCTAACTAATTCATTCAGCTCCACTGAATTCAGTGCTCCTCTTCACATTAATCAAATCACCGCTGTGCAGAAAAGTTTGCTGAGCTCCAGGTATAACTACATGAAAAGTCCAGACCTGGATAGAAGTAGAGATTGCTAGTAGAGAGTATTTAACTGGGTATCTGGACAGTTGCAACTGTTTTTGGAAAACCTGTCTGAGAAGTTTGTCAATGTTGTAAAGACTCAATGTTCAAAAGGGCAGTGTAATTAAAGAGCTTTTCAGATAGTTTTCTACTAACAATATCAGCATATGTTAGGGTTTTCCTTAGGTATTTTTTTGCTCGATAGCTCAATCATCAAGTCATATTTTAATATGAATGTTGTCAAAACAGATAATTCTGTATCAACTATATACAACTTGTACCATTGTGTATATAATTAGTATTGCTACTAAATTATTTAAATGCGTTGTGTTTATGGTCTTCTCTTTTCATTTCTGCATCAGAAGAGGGCTGATGCTGATTTTAACAGAAACATAGGCAGTTGTGCACCTAGGAGAGGAGAATGTTAATTACAGGAAGATTGAATTCAGGGTAGAAAATAGAAATGTTTACGAGTTGGCCTGTTTGTGTTTCTGTGGTGGGTGTTAGGCAAATAGGAAGAGTTATTTTGGCTGCTCTGCGGGATGTGCTAATTTATAGCATTAAAAATAAAACCTGGGATTTCACATCTATGTGTAAACAAAGAGTGCATATTTAATAGGCCAGTAGCTGGTAATTGTCTAGAAGGAGTGAATTTCTAGCTTGGTATCTGAATTTAAGTCAGTGGAGTTTTCTGTGTGGTGCATTGTGCTGTGCAGTAAGAACATTCTGCTTAAAGTTTTATCTACCAAAATTGTTTTTAAAAATTATGCAGAGGAATGATAAATGTTTGAAATTGGTTTTCTGTTTAACCCAACACCCAACAAAAAAAATGGGTTTAACAGAAATTGCCAGATGCAAATCTTATCGATTTCATTTAGACTGGAACTTTGCCTAGCAGGACAACCATTTCATCTTGCACTCATAGGCATGTGTGAACTGGGAAGGAAAAGGTGAGAAGTAGAGTCTGAAGATGGCTTTGGACATGAGTGGTGTCAGGTAGCTGAGCAAACAGAGTGCAGTCTAATATTAAGTCCAAGGTACAGAGAAGGAACAGAGAAGATGGTGTCAGTTTGAGTTTGCCTGGTCTGGAGTTTCTAGTGATCTTCCTGATGGTTGCAATAAATGTCCACAAAAATGTAGGCTTTGATTTTCTTTCAGAGTAAAATAAAGATTAACAACCTAGACTGATTATTTGAATGGGAAGTGTTAAAGACAGCAACTACTACAGTAGAGATAATTCATCAAAAGCAGGGGTTGATGTCCCACTGTCTGGGTCAAGGTGCTTTAGTAAAGCCGTAACAGTAATGATTTTAAGTGTCGATATTGAGTGGAGTAATAAATGAGGCTTGCAATAAAAGGATGGCAGTGTGCTCACTAAAGATTCAGTGGAGTATCAGTTGCCTGGTCAAGTGCAGATGTTGATGCTTCATGCCTGTCATCCCCTAGATAGATGCTACCCAAGTGCTTGATCATTCTCAGTGAGAGCTGCTGAGGTTTGCAATGCTCTTTTGTCTCAAGTCTAGAAAAATTCAAGTTACCAACTTCTAAGGCATGCTTCAGGGCTAATCTCAAGTCTATTCTGCTTGCTGCTGGAGAGAAAGAAGGTTCTGCTAAAGGCAGAAGCGATCAGCCTTCATTAGTTCTGAACCAATTAGCAGAGAACAGTGTGCATGCTGTCCAGGAGGTGCTGTAACAGACTATTGATTTTTCCTCACACACACACACTCCCCACCACCCGTCCCAGCATCACAAAGAGTGTTTGTTTCCTGATCAATTTAGAAGTGGAAAAAAGCTTTAATTGCAGACACTCTGCATCTTTTTCCTTTGCTAAAATTCGATGTGTTGGAGAAATAGATCAGGATTAAGAGGAGCTTTTAGATTGTGGAAGAAATGCTTTTCGAAGTTGGTTGTATTCCAGTGGTTTTATGCCAAAAGTTTTAAGGAAGTAGTTTTTATTTTGAAGAATGGTGGCTTAGGAAGATGAGGAAAAAGAAAGCAGAGTAAAATTTAGCTGATGAACCACACAGTCCTCCAGATGTGAGTAGTACCTACAGCAAACCAGGGAGAAATCTGAACATGTCATTTTAGGTAGGCTTACATGCTTCTGAAACTGAACTGCCAGATTGAATCTCTCTCAAGTTCACTGTAAGTCTTTGGTTAAAAGTGCAGAATTTGAAGCAGCTCTGCAATGCTGTTTCAGGGGAGTTTGCAAAATGGTCCTTCTGCACTGCTGACAGAGATTTCCTGCATGCGAAATCTGTCACGCTCAGCTCAGAGAAAGACAAGATTCCTGTCTCTGTGTAGCATCATATTTCAAAATGTTACTCGTCCTGTTGAAATTTTATATTTTGTTTTCACTTAGGACAATTGAAGGTTGCTAAACAAAACTCCAAGCACCTTTTCTGGTAATTTAAAATTACACCATTAAATGCAAATTTACCTCTTACACAGCATCACCACTAAATGCAAACAACATGGCTACGCATTGTTGATGGATTATTATTGAATAAGCATAAAGACTTCTTTATATGTGTTTGATGCTGTATCAGCACAAGTGTAATAATGTTTAATAGTATTTTGTGTGATATCAGATAGACTTTTAAACGCAGCCATAACTTCTAGAAAGGGATGAAAAGGAGAGACAAACTGAATTCATCCACCTCTGTGGAGTAATAAACATATAAACATAATTGTTTATTCTGTACAGTCCCAGGATTTATGATTTGAGGCTTTTACCTTCCAGCCAGGTGCTTTAAATATTTCTGTCATATTTTTACATGAGACTGTCAGCCAATGCAGTGAGAAGTCAAGGCACTCATCGCCTTGCGAAAGTAAACCCATCACCACATGCTCTAGTAACGCAATTTACTTTCTTTGGCTTTGCAGGCAGGAGCTTCCCAGGTCATCTTCACTAATCCTCTGGAGATTGTAAAGATTCGGTTGCAGGTAGCAGGAGAAATTACTACAGGACCCAGAGTCAGTGCCCTCTCTGTTATAAAAGACTTAGGCCTTCTTGGTCTTTATAAGGTATGTATTTCTGCTTTGTTTTATGTTTTGTGCTAAACTTTTACATTGTTGAAACAAAAACTGTTGTTTTTTTTTTAAAAAAAAGACACCTTTTGAATTTAAAACCAATCTCTTCCTGCAGGGCAGCCCCACAGTGGAAAACTGAAGAAAACCCACTTCTATATTAATGGCAGTGGGATACAAAAAAATACTCCCCCATTCTATCATTTAGGCTTTTATGCCAAGCTACAGGGAGTCCTGTATTGCAGACCTGCTGGCTTCTGGCACTGATCATTTCATTTGGAGGGGTTTTGTGAAAAGTTTCTTTAGCTTTCCCGGGGTGGTTTTTTTTTCTTCCACTTATTTTGAACCTCTGTTATCTCTATTGTTATCTTTGCAGCAGGGTATTCTCTTTGTCTTAATAATTTGACGGCAGTGAACCAGTAGTGGAGTAGAGTAGGATTCAGATTTTTAAGAAGTTAAGTGGTGGGATTTGTCAATAACAAATTCCACACACACACACACACGACCATACTGTACTGTACTTCAGCAGAATGCCACTCAACAGTTTCCTTCTCTGCAGGTACACTTACTACCGTCATTACAGATCAGATGTAATGGAGCAGAAGCTATTAGTTTTCTTAAACAAGGAAGAGTATTTCTTCCCATATCTTCTGAGAGTACAAGGGGTGATCTGTAAATTCAGCAGTTATATTAGGTGTGCACTTACAAAACATTGTTTTATGTCATTTGTCCACAGACCTGCAATAATACTATAAAAACGTGCAAATATACTTTTAGAGCTGAAGCTTTTGTTTTGAATTTGGCAAAGGAGGTTCGTGTCCATTACATTTCCTAAAGATCACTGGTGTCTTGGTACATGGGACAAAATTACCATTTCTGTTTGCAGTAATTAAACAATTGAGCTTACTGAAATTCTGCTGTTCTTTAGCATTCCATTATAATTTGCAAATAACTCTAAGGACTCATTTTACAGCATAAAGTATCTGCATGAAAATAATTGAAGGAACAAATTTCTTCTGCTTAAGCCGTGTAGGGTTTGGGACATATGGTGTCTGTTGATGTAACTGCTGGGTGACTGGCCTCAGGCCCTCTGTAAGGGGGCTGCTGCCTTAGAGTTGGGTATTTAGACAAGGAGTGGTGGGTTTGTAACAGGCATGCTTTCAGAGTATGCAAATGAGAGTTTTGGACATAGTAAGGGCTTATTTGAGCTTTGTACAGGAGGAAGTAATGTATTTGGTAACAGACTGATGCCTGAAGTTACTGAAATAATATTACATCTGTTTTATTATGAGTATTCCACTGTTATTACAGCATGCAAAGTTCTGTTCAGGAACTCTTTAATGCCAGTTTGTGGCCAAGATATATTCTGTGCAGTATTATCATAGGTGCTAGTTTTGTCTCTCCGTATCTCTCCTTTACTAAATGGCTCCCATTTTGTGTGGTTTCCCCCTTCTTACTGCCCTTCCAGTGCAGCTTCTTCCATCAGACAGATGACGATCAGTGGAGCTGAGCGTGAGGCTGTCCAGTTCTTACTCACACTTCAGTAGTGCTTTTGTGGTTGGTGCAAAAAATGGCATGCAAGGACTTGTCTTGCTGCTTCTGTGGTTGTGGGTTGCTCTTGGCAAGACATAAGGGCACACCTTCTGTCACTTTCTTCATTGCATTTGGGCACATTGTGTGTAAAAGGTACTGATGTCAGGATTGATGTCATACGTTGTCGACCAAATTGAGACATGAACCTTGGATCTTCTGCATTCTAGAAACTTACTTTCAATGTGATTTATTCTTTATTCAAGTTCAGCCCTACAGCTTCTGTTGCCTGAGACGTTTTATTTTCTGCATTATTTACCTGGTAGATGAAAAGAGTTGGTACTTCCTGGGCTTAGGCTGCTCACTGGAAATCCACTGTAACCTTATTTGCAAAACATACTTGTATTATGTCTCTTTTCTGTGTGACAGGGTGCCAAAGCGTGTTTCCTCAGAGACATTCCCTTTTCTGCAATCTACTTTCCTGTTTATGCTCATAGTAAACTGATGCTTGCTGATGAAAATGGCCATGTGGGAGGGCTTAATCTCCTTACAGCTGGAGCCATTGCAGGTAATTTTGCAGAATGTTTTCTAGAAGTCTTTTTTTTTTCTTTTAGTGAGGAATATTTAATATTCATTCAGTAGCCCCATATAAGGGCAGAGTACTGTACCATTGTATCTGATTTAATCTAAATTTGATCACTGTTATCCTTAGTGGGAGGCAACGTAATTTTGATGAGAGCTAATTACATTTGCATAATTTGGATAAACAGCGTAATGCAGCTCAGCAACTTGTAGTCAAATTTGATCTGTCTGTCTCAATGGGGTTTTACTTGTTACTGTGCTCCCAGAGTTGAAGGCTAATTTGAATCTTTGATGAACATAAAATGAGAGATCATAAGAGGTAAGAAGAAAACGACTTACCTAGCTTTGGATTCCTGAAGCCCCGAGAATAAACTTTGTTCAAATGTAATTGCTAAAAATAGGGCACCAGTTTGTGAAGAAGCTGAAGTTAAAAGTATCATACTCTGAAGTTCCAGGTATTTAAGGCTTCTTGAGAATATGAGGCTGTGATAAAAAAAGTTGGTTTACTAAATGGCAAGTGGTATAAAAGTAGTAGATGGAAGGGCTATGTGGATAGAGATGGCCAGATCCTGCTCTCCTGAGAATTGTATCACTAGGATGAAAACCAGATACCTGCAGTTTCTCAATCATGAACAATTCAGAGCTGGAATCTGTGCAGTTCAGAAACATCATAGGGCTGAACAGAGCTTTTGTTGGTCATTACAACTGTAGGGACTCACTGTATACACATCAGCCATGAGCTGTCTGTGTGTAAAGAGCAGCGTCCTGCTCTGGACTTAATACAGAGCTTGGAGGCACCTGCTCTTTTCCCATTGGCACATTGCTCATGGAAGGGAGAGACCAGCTAGGAAACTAGGAACAGCTTTGTAGCCCTGTTGATTCTCAAGTAATGTGGAGCTGCTTACTGTACTCCTAGAAGCACACATAAGTATTATTGTTTAACTTGTATCTCATACAAAGACTCACTGTTTTTATTTTTAGATCACAAACTTCACAGCTTCTCTTCATTTGTTTGTGTTTCTGGGTCACTTAAACTAAGAGATGAACCCTATTCAAGATGTGTGTCAATCTTACAGGCCTGGTTTTATAGCATATACAGGAGTCTGCTTTTCTGAACTGCAAACCTCACATTCCTGACTGCTTGGTCTGTTCCTGCTATGAGAGTGCAGTTGGGGAGAATTCAGCCTGAACGTATCTGGAAAGGAAAAGCTGCATAGAGTTGCTATTAGTGTATGTTTGTGGGTTTAAATACATCGCTTCTGTTTTCCTTTTAACAGCTCCTGGATTGCTCAGCGACACTTTATGATCACCTCTGCTAAGTGGTGATTTGTTCCATTTTCAATTCAATGTTGACCAATTGTAAAAGTCCAACTGAATTCAAAATTGATTTCAAAATTCTAAGTCAAAAGATGTTTCTTTTTTTTTTAAGAGGATGAACTTTTGACAGTATTCAGAAGTATTCAGAAATATCTCAGATAACACAGTTACACACTGTGGAGTACATTTCTGAAAACCTTCTCCTTTCCTTTGACTAGAAAGCCGAGAGTGGTGCCTCGGAAGTGGAGACTTGTTCTTCCATCACTGTTGGCTAATACCACGCTGTTGGTACTAAGCAGACTTGTAAAACACCTTCATTGTCCACAGTCTTTTTATGGCTTGCCTATTAAAGTAAGCAGCATCTCTTCTCCTACAGAACAGTCCAAACAGCAGTACAGACATATTTCTGTAGAGCACGTGTTTTAAGCAGTTAGTTTTTTTTATTAACATCTTTAGCAAATGGATGTGTAAGAGTCAAGTTTCCAAATCATCTATGTGATATGTATGTGACATCTATGTGTCAAAGTATGTCGTAGAGTATTAGCAAATAGAGTAAGGTTGCACACCTACTTTTTGTCGTGGATACCTCTTATTCCAGATAGCTCATGTAAATTTTAAAAAGCCTCTTTAATCTTTTTGCTAATGACAGATCACTAGAAGATGTTGAGAGAATTGCTGTTTATAGTTTATTATTTTATTTGCTATCAGTTATAGCCTTCAAATTTAGAAGTAACTCAAAACGATGATACCAAGCACAATATATTAGCATCAAGTGTAAGAACTTGGACTTTTAGGAATGACTAATCCTTGCAAAAAAATAGTGAAGTTTGCAGTTGTATTTTTCAGTTAGAAGTGTTTCATCTTTGACAAGATTCTTTGTGCAAATTAAATGTGGTTTTCTTCTAAAAGGTGTGCCTGCTGCTTCTTTGGTAACCCCTGCTGATGTCATCAAGACAAGACTGCAAGTGGCAGCTCGCGCTGGTCAGACAACATACAGTGGAGTTATTGACTGCTTTGGGAAGATTCTGAGGGAAGAAGGCCCTTCAGCTTTTTGGAAGGGAGCGGGAGGTGAGAAATGCCCTCTGAATATAAAGGCTACCCTGAATCTGCAAATTGGCACTCGCTTTGTTAAGGACTCTAAAATTAGAGTAGCATTTACAAGGAAAAATGTAACATGTTGTTGAAAATGTTTAGCTTCTCTCCCAAGAAATTCTTTGTTTGACACTGTGGTTTGTAACATTTAACAGCTCGTGTGTTCAGATCTTCACCCCAGTTTGGCGTTACTTTGGTCACGTACGAACTTCTGCAGAGATGGCTGTATGTCGATTTTGGAGGCCTGTAAGTCAAGTATTTGCTTTTTAGCTTGTACAAAAAAAATCTTGCCAAGTTAAGAAAAAAAAATCTTACTTTTTTCATGCCTGGAACTACTTAAACTTAGTGACTTTGAGCACCTGTACTTAAAGTTCCAGTATTCAAAAAGTCTCTCCATCCATACGTAACCGAGAGGCACTTGGATGCTACTTCTGCTAAACAGATGAGGAAATAAAGAGACAGATTTATGTCATTGCACTACATAAAATGTGTATTTCTGTTGTAGCAAGATACTTTGTCCAGTTTCCCCCATCACTGAAATTAAAAGAACTTAAAAAGCTATCAGTAAAACTGTAACTTCAGCTGGGCTCCCCAGCTCAAGAGGGACAGAGAACTTCTGGAGAGAGTCCAGCACAGGGCCACCAAGACGATCAGGGAACTGGAGCATCTTCCTTAGGAAAGGCTGCGGGAACTGGAGAAGGCTGCTGTTTAGTCTAGAGAAGACTGAGGGGGGATCTCACTAATACTTAAAAGTATTTGAAAGGAGTCTATCAGGAGGATGGGGCAACACCTTTTTCTGTAGTGTCTAGTGACAGGACAAGGGGAAATAAACAAACGCTGCACACAAAAAGTTCCACTTCAGGAAAAACTTGTATGATTTGCCATTAAGTAATGGCCTGAACTCTACTTTATCATAGAAGCAAATAATGAAAGTCAGCTCTGACAGTCTTCCATGTGTAGTAGCCTTAAGTATTTTAGTCGAGATTTCATAAAGTTATTCAAGCTTAAGAAAACACTTTAAATAAAGAAAAGGATGTTTTTCTTTTTCTTTCTTCAAACAGCAAACCTTCTGGATCAGAACCTCCCCCAAAGACTCGAATTTCAGATCTGCCTCCTGTTAACCCTGAGCACATAGGTGGATACAGACTTGCCACAGCTACATTTGCTGGTATAGAAAATAAGTTTGGTTTGTACCTTCCAAAGTTTCGATCTCCTGTCGTCACCTCAGCTCAACCGAAAACTAGCAGCTGAATCCTGAAAAAGTGTTGCAACCCAACCATGTGATGCAGTGGAAAAACATCACAAGAGTAGTACTGTATTTTTTTCCAGTCAGCTGCATGTTGTTCTAGCTGAACTGAGCTTGCAGATCTAATTACTCCTTTCAAATATTGATATGTACCTGCGTTTCTTTGTTTATTTGCACACAAGGAACTGATTGAAGCTGTGGTTCTATGCCTTGTTTTAACCAGTGGCATGAATCTGTAGCTTAGGCTTGGCCTTGCACAGCCTGCATTTAATGTTACTGTACATATTGTACATCTTTGTACAGAGACATCATGCCATCTATACACATACATTTATATAATGGGTATTGCAGTTCAAAATAGTTTGAAATGTACAGAATGTTTTGAAAGCATTTTGTTAACAGTCATGACAATAAAATATTTCAAAACTCCTGAGTCACTTCACTCCTTTGTGTTCCCAGAAGAGTTGTCCAGTGTGAGTTTTCTTTTCTTTTTTTTTTTCATTCAGAGACTACAGATCACAAATTAAGATTTAAAGATCAGGTGCACCCATGTGATGAATGTACAGTACAGGACAGCCTCCGAAGGAATGCAGTGCACTGCTCTATTTACAGCAAAGGTATTACAATACAATGTGGTGGCTTCCAAGTGTAAGAGAAGCACAGGAATTAGGTGAGCCCAAGCCATATTTGATTTTGCAGCATTAATTTGTAACAAGGAATTCCCTCAAAATACACAATGTTAAATGTGCAAAAGGGCTTAGGCTCTATGGTAGTGTATTTCAAACACCTGAGATACTGCCAATTATCAGCAGCTTCAGGAAGAGTCACTGGGTTTATTACTCAGAGTGCTTTCTTTTTTTTACCAGAATGGAAAGCTATTTAGAAAACAACCTGAAGGCCTTCTCTGCATTTCTAGATTGCTTTACCATTGAAAGATAAGGTTATTGTGGAAAAATCCCTCAAACATCCATCTTGCTTTTATATTTTTTATATGCAAAACTAAATGAGTGAAATGCTAAGTAAAAGGGGAGGCAAAAAGCAAAGCTTGAACTATTTCTGGCTTAGTTTTTGCCAAAAGTTTCTCTGGTTTGTTTTTTAAATGCAAAATTAGAGGAAGCTGGTTTTCTATGGTTCTGGAGGAAAAGTGATTGTACTTCCCATCCAGCCAGAGAACAGATGGGTAGGGTTCCAGCTTTACTCACTGAAACCAACAACCTCCAGTCTTCAGTTCTAGATGTTGCTTTCAGGGTTAAAGACCCTGGAGTGCAGTGTATCCCAGCAGCATAAACTGATTTGAGGTTCGATTACTTTCTTGCTTGGGTGACAGGAGGCCAATGTAAAGAGTTTTTTGCTTTTGAATAAATGGCTTGCATATTAGGAAGAACTTTTTCACTGAAAGGCTGTTAAACATTGGCACAGGCTACCCAGGGAGCTGGTGGAGTCAGCGACCCTGGAGATACTTAAAAGATGAGTAGATGAGGTACTGAGGGATATGGTTTAGTTTAGTTTAGTTGAGCCTGGCAGTGTGAGGTTAGTGGCTGGACTCAATCATCTTAAAGGTCTTTTCCAACCAAATGGTTGTGTGGAGACTACACAAAGAGACAGGCCCTTCCACAGCTACAACTTCTAAGCAAGATGCAAAATCTTTTAGTGCTGGATAATATTTAGTGAACTAGAGCTTACAATACATTCAACCTGGGAGTCTGATCACTATTCTGCAACGTGCATAGATACACATAACCCCAGTAGAAGACTTCCTGTCTTTAGAGTTTTTTTCTGTTTAAAGAATTGCCTGTTCTGGGCAGTTTTCTAGAGGCAGGCTTCCCAGGAACTCTCATATCTATGTATTTTGTTCTGTGCTTTCCTAAATAGATGCAAAAATGGTAGGTACCCACTGGCATTTAATCTTAGTCACAGCTTGTTGACTGACTTGATTAAGGTCTTTGGAGACTTCATGATGCAATATAGCATTTGTGTTTCTTACAGCTTCCAAACTGGACAGTGTGGCTCCCAGGATGATCATTTACAGTACCCTAGCATCACCGTTGGTCTCTTAATGTTGCAGGTACGGGTTTTACAACATTTTTTACCTGTTCTCAACTGTTTTGTTAGGGAGGAATTCACGCAGGAATGGATACAGAATAGTTTTGTTGAGAAGTATTAGAAGGCTGAAATGACGTAAAACTAATGCCATGACCTATATGTTTATGCCATAGTCCCTTGAAAGAAAGCTGCAGTACTGAAAGTGTATATCTGAAGGAAATGTATTATTATTAAATGAGGGATAACAATCTCAGTAAAAAGAACCCAACAAAAACACAACACAAAACCCAAAAAAACCCAAACCCAGCAAAACAACACAAATTGTGCTTGTTAAGAATTCTTGTGCCTAAAGGGTAGGGGGAAAAAAAAATCATCACATGAGGTACCTGTTCTTTATACACTTTACATGTTCCTCAGCTGAACAGACAGCTGCTGTCCTAAGGTTAGGAAAAACATGCCAGGTAAATGTCAGACTGAACAGCATGACTCTGCATTGAATAGAGGGGGCACTTCAGACAGGCCAACACCAATGGAAGCCTGTATACATTTCACTTTCAAACCCACTGAAAAAAAGAGACCCTCCTATAGACAGAACTGCTGTTACTGCTGCCTGTGTCTGTGTGAGCTGCTCCTCACAGAACTGAGACAAGGAGAAATAAAAAATCCAAAACCCTTAAAGCACAAACAATGAACAATAAGAATAGTTTTGGACATACATCTGCTTAAGGACTATAATAAAGCAGCTCTTCTGGCAAAGCAACAAGTATGTAGCAGATTAAAAATACCAGAAGCAAACCTAGAGTCCTACGTTCAAGGCATCAATACTGGTTTAGTGCCCAAGTCAGAATATTTACTACAAAGAATTCAAACACCCCCCCCACCCCCACCCACCCAACCAACCAGTCTTCATGGGAAACATTATAATGTCCTAAGAAGATGTACTCAAAAAAATTAGCCTTTAACAGAAATTTGAACCATTTTGTTTCAAGCCATAGCTTTTGTTTCAATAAAAATGTTAAAAAGCAATAAAAACCATCTTTCTTAGGGGCAAATCTGTAGTTAATTTCTCTAGCATGATGATTTACATTCTGTCAAAATCTTGGTATTTTATCCTTTGGAAAAGAAAAACTGGACAACGGTAGCCTTTGTGCTTTTGGCAGATCGCCATGGCAGGAAGTGGAGGTTGGGAATAAAAACGCAATTCTCTTAAGTGTGCAGTAAAATGAAAGCAGCAGGTCCCAGGAACCTTCTACTCACAAACTGTAGAGGGACACAGATTAAGGATCAGGGCAGCTGACAAGTGCTCATGATTTATTTATTTATCAATCAGTCTCACCTTTTAATGCAGCAATTCAAACAAAAGAAGTTGGTATTAAATATGTATTTCGTTAATTCAGGTCTAATTATCAAATAAGTTTGTAACTACAGACAATTTTTTATTCACATGTATTACCCACTACCAGAGTCTGAGGCTTATTTATAAACAATGAAACTTACTTGAAATATATGCATGCATATCCATGGGTAATTTGAAGAGTTCAAGTTAAAGAATGCCTCAGAGATTTACTACCTACTGAAAGTCGGTCTGTGTAATATAGAAAGTTTACTTTAGAAACAGAACTAGATACCGTTACAAAGTGGAAATTTCAGAAGCCCAATAGCAAATTTACACCAGGTTAGTGTTTCAGCAAAAGAAATTCCTTGCAAAGTCAAAGTTAACTGTATTAAAAGTTACACAAATCCAAGTATGTGCTTGTAATTTAAAAAGTGACAATGCAAGATCTGATCTTCAGTGACCTTAATACATTTTTGAAGTCCGTAATTGAATTTGTATCTTCTTCCCATAAGCTATTATCTGAACTGACACATGCTTACACTTCTAAGATTTGCAGCAAATGACTCTCAGGCCTATGAGTGCTGCCTGTGTGTAAAGATCTAGGCTGGTATCCGGGTTGCAGCTTCCTCCTCTGCATCAGCTCTGTTGGCATTTATTTCTGCCAGCGTTCGCCCGAAACGAGTCCACTCGTCGCTGCGAGGAACGGCAATTTGCTGTTGGCAAAGAGAACCTTATTGAAACCTACTGGTCAATAAACCCCGAGCTCCTTCTGAACAGCAGATGGGATGTTCAAAAGAGGCTGTGACAGAAAAAGCTTACTTTTATTTAGTGTAACTTTTACAATAGTCTGAACATCAAAAGCTCTAACAATAAAAGCAGGAGTATTTAAGTGCATAAAGCTTGCACGATATGTCTCCATCTGAGAGACCACCTCCGAAGGGGAATATTAATGCCATATCCTCAGCCAAGCAATTAGTTACGTACTGCTGCAGTACACATACTTGCAATAGCAACAGCTTCCCTTTAGGAACAAAGTCAAGACTGCTTCACTGCAGTTCAGGCTATGGTCAGAACGCGTATGTGCCACAGTTACAAAAGAGATAAAGGGAAAAAAGTTAAAAGCAGATTGCTAAATAAAAGTCAAAGAAACTCAAGTGCTTTGGAACATAGTTTGCACAACAGATGCTGTACGTACCTCTCCCACGTCATAGATAACTATTTGTCCCTCTGAATCACCTACAGCAATCTCTCTCCCGGAATGCGTCCATCGCACGCGGTTCAGAGCAGGATTGCCCTCCACAGTGATGCTCGCAGTTGGCACCTGTAGCATTTAAAACACGTTGCTAACAATGCCTGAGGATTCCATAAGCTATAGATTACAGAACACAGCTCAGCGGTGCATCAAAAGAAGAGCCCAATATTTCAGAGGCAGAGTGTGTAGATCCCCAAGACTCTGAGTGGCCTTAAGCTATCACTAGTGATATGACCAGAACAGCACGTGTGCCTTGGCTAAAGGACAAACACTTTCTATCCAAAGGCACATCTGCACCCTTGTCATGAGACAGGAGGCCCAGACGTGCCTCAGGCACAAGACAAAGAAGAGCCCTGGGATCTCAAGGAATCTCAATTATGGCAGAAGGCAGGGATGAAATCAGCTGCTTTGGCAGGCCAAATTCTGTCCAAAGGCTAGAAACTGGGTAATGCCAATTTAAAGGCCCAGGCGGGCATATGGCCCTGCAGAATTGCTCTTTCTTCTACATACAAGTTTTAAGGTGAAATTTAAGTGTTCGTTATCTGTCAGGTTTTTCCTCTCACCTCCAACAAGCTTAAGTCTTGGAAAAGATTTATACTGTAATTGAGTTTATAAAACACACCAAGAAACCTAAACCACAGCTCCATTACAGTATTACTGTGGCAACAGCCATACAGCAGTGGGAACAGTGTGGGAGTATGCACCAGGTCTGTTCACCCTGTTAGGCTGCCAAGGTTGTCTTCAAGGAGGTCTATAATCACGTTTACAACATGGATCAGCTATGCTGACACACGTTTTGTACTCTTGTTACAGATAAAACAATGTAAGTACTGCTAAAAATTGTTCATTATGTGGAGTCATCTCCATAATCAAAGAATGCTATACATTATGCAGAAGTTAACGGAATTACAGAATATCTAGAACACAAAAAAACCCTCAAACCAAAATGCTGTGGCAAACTCCAGACATTTGACTGTTATCCTGACTGCCTCACCTCAGTGTCATTGTTAAGGTTCCACAGGTCAAGCCTGCCCATCCCATCCACACAGGCAAACAAGGCAGGGTGAGTTGGAGACCACATCACATCATAAACATAATCTGAGTTGTCTTCAAAGGAGTAGAGAGGTTTGTTATTCTGAAAAGAGCAAACATAACAATGCAATACCCAAACTCTGCACTTCAGAACTGTAAAGCCAAAGAACTTAACAGCGTTACCAACAGTAACTAAAAAAGTGATTCACATTTTTGCTGAAAAATTGCCTCTGCAGCCAAAAATTAATGCTATTATTAAAGGGAGGCTTTCCAAAGCATGCAGCCTTTTAGCTAGCTGCTAGTATAAAACAATCAGTAGCAAGGCAATATTGTAAGAGATTGTAAATTTAATGCATTAAGAATCTTGGAAATCAAGCCAGGGATAATTCAGTGACCGCTTCAGACTATTACTGTGGGATTCTAACTCTGCTGCTTCTGCTTTGCATTCCTCAGGGCATCAGATTAACAGAGGAGGCAATTTTGGCAGTGGAAATGACAGATATTTCAATCAGGAGCCTCACAGAGTATAACTGACATCAGTTTTGGTGCTGTCCCTTAGTCCTCTGCAAAATTGTAGCAAAACATTTGTCTTGTGCATCACGTGAAGTAACCCATAATACATGATTTACATTTGATTACGTTGTAATCGGTGTTGATAACAAAGGGCAAAAGGATGGATGGAATGGATCAGAAGTATACAAATGACGTACAATCTGAAAGCAAAGCTTTATGTTGTTAACCACAGTTTTGTTCATCAGGTGTCTCCTTGCAAGACTGCTGCCAGGAACCTGGAGAACTTCATGACACCTGACTGAAGTTTATGAGGTTTCTGAAGTAGCTTACATCAGAGCACCACCTTGTGTCAAGGACCACGAAGAAAGCCACTCAACTATCTAGTTAAATTACCTTAGTTGTCCAAAGCTTTACTGTCCAGTCAAAAGAAGAGGTGACAAAAAGATGTGAGAAGTCTACAGGTCCAACTGCTGCATGGCAGTTGATACCTGTGATTGGTCCCTGGTGTCCTTCAAACATCTCACTGATCCCAGCTTTGCTGTTTTAGAATATATAACCAAGGTTAATTTATCTGGAAACCATGCATCTGCAGACAAAGATAGCACTGAAATGCAATTTAAATATAGCCACGAGAAGATTTGCTGCTTTGTATGGGTGTCACCCTACTGCAAAAGGCTTCATCACAACAGGATCATGGAAGATCAGGCTCAAATATGGACCTTAACTTCAACATCTAGTTTCTGCTAACCTGAAGTGCCAACATATATCACAGGGAGAAAATACTCATTCAGCAGGTACCAATCCACACATTTAACTACATTGTTCTCCAAGCAATAGCTAAAACTTCCATTCATACAAAGAACAAAATCTAGTCCCCGGGAATGGGCATAAAACTCCCACTGACTTAAGAGAAGTTGCATGTTCCTCATGGACACCGGGTTCAGACATAAATCAGTGACAATACATCCCTAATAGCCTCCTATCAGAAGCGATGAAAAAGAAGGGGGGAACAGGTGGGAAGGATGTTACACAAAAGTGATACAATTTTGGGTATTTTGGAACCAAAAAGCTGTGGCAGCAAGGGTGATGTGTATTTGAGATGAAACCTGGACACTCAATTATATTTAAGAAAGCAATTGATAAGATACAGTGAAGACAATTTCAAACCAGATTGAACAGCAGGAGAAGAGCCAGCCAATTTAAGATTGGTGCGTGACGTTACTGTACAATTATCCAGAGAACGGATCCGAAGTTTGGAATGTTCTGCTACAATTCAAATGAATAAAACCACAGCGAGCTACGCTGCACTCGTCAACACAAACAACTCTTCGTCACTGAGGGCAGCTCAGTACTAATTCAACAGTCCAACTTCTCGTTTTAATGAAGCTCCCACATAGGAATAAGTGCACACTGGAATTCATACAAAGCTGTTCTCAACTCTTTCAAGACAAAGGAATAGATACACACAATAAATAACCTTAGAAGTATAAAGCATGCAGGAACTCATCCTTTCACTATTTTTATTTCCTTTGAATAACAGAAGTTTGTACCCACCTGCCATGACGGCATGCAGTGTACACGGAGCCTTCTTCACTGCCAACAACAAAGTTGTTGACATCTCCAATAGGAAAGGACATGCAGGTAACAGCCACAGCCTTGGACTGTTTGTGAACCAGCTCCATGCTATCCTGTAGTTAAAGTATCAGCAACTTACTTTACAAAAAAAAAGTGAAATATTAACACCTACAAAGTAATTTAGATTTCTCAAGAGAAGAGGTGGTTGGGGTTTTTTTTTATTTTACTTGTACGGAAGCTGGGCAGGAATAAGAAAGCTGTTTTGTATTAAAATTGTGTTCACCACTAACAGAAGTGCAACAAACTTCTACAAAAGGACCAACAGACGATATTTGATTCCACAGGTGGGGGAATGTTTTATCGAACACTTAGCCAGCTACCCTCTGTGTAATTCTGTCTGTTGGGAAAATGTTTATTAATGCTTTTTAGATTCATTACGTTTTAACAAAACATTCACCTGGCATAGACACTATATATACCCAAAGTTCTCTTACCTGCGGTTGGGAAAGCATGTCCAGACTCCAGGAGCATATTTTCCCATCAGTTGAGATACTGATCAAATTATGAGCGTTCTGGGTCCCAACAACATTTACACAGTACACTGGGTGCTAAGAAATATAAAATACCATCAGAAAAAGGAATTTCCAACTATCAGCCAATTCTGATACAATTAGTATCTCCGATTCTATGATAATATACAATTCCACCATTTACCAAGCATAAAGGATGGAGCACAGTACGGTATGAAGAATACTCCCCCATGAAACTGATACTTGTTTTTCTGACGCTTGGATTTTTATGAATAGCCTGTTTCTTCACTGCTAACCTTGGCAAAATATGGACATAAACATTTAAACGTTATCAATCAAGTGCATTGGACAGAGCTTCCAAGAGACTAAATATATCTCAACAGGGAGCAGTCCTTGAAGATATTTCACCCCTACCGTGTGAGCAGCAGCTGAAAGTGGAGTTCTCTGCACAGGGGTTCTCTTATTGCTGCGATTATCCCACAGCACTATTTGGCCCGAGTATGTGCCACCGACCACGAGATTAGGGTGAAATTTTGCAAATGTAGCTGACATCACTGCTGACTGAAAGGAAAAAAAACCGAACACCATAAGAAATATCATTCAGTGACACAATGTCTAAAACTGAAGAAAACGGGAGCAAATATCAAATTGTTTGCCTAGATTTATTCAATACACTATTTCACTGTCCAATTATTTCAGGATTCACAAAGACTTTGTGAACCCCCAACGGTCTTTTAGTTTTAATTTGTATTCATAAAATGAAGATTTCCTCCTTTCTTTCATTTGTATGCATTTGAATACCTCCTGGCGTAGTTTGTTAGCGAGGGAAGGCTCAGTAATGCCCAAGATTTTAATCATGTTTTGCCACATTCTGCGGTCATTTTCTTGGAGAATGCACACAGCCGTTCTGATACAATAAAGTTACTGTTGCAGTCTGGGCTTTGACAGTAATCTGACAATACGAGATTAACATTTTGATTCAACTATGTAATTTCTCAGAATTATAGCATTTTGAAGATGAAGTGGCTATCCCAGGCTTGGCATAATGGAAGAGATTTGCATGTTTTTATCTTTCAGAAAACTACTAGAAAACCTCCATCTGCCTTTTCCTTGACGCATATGTTTCTAGTTTTCATCCTTGTTCCATCTCCTCAGGCATCTTCATTTTATTCAGTAAACTAAGCCCTCGTATTATACAATCCCACTCAATCCCCTTACATACAAACCTTCTTTGTGGTTTGACAATTACACAAGAAGGGGGTTTTGGTTTTTAAATCAAGTAAGAAAACGAGTTCTTAAGACTGAATTCTGAATGACGTCAGAAATTCTGAGGCAGAATAATGTTTCTAAACTGAAATCTCTAGCTATCAACATCTGTTTGCAAATACGTGTGGTTAAAGGTGAATGCCAGCCCAATGAAATCATTACGTTGGCAAGCCTAGGGAAGGCACTTGTCCAAGTTCATCAACATAATATCTTTAGCCTCCTGAGACAGAATCATACCTGGCAATGAAAGACATACTCTGGAGTCGTTTTCTTGTACTTCATATTCCACACAAGGGCCACCCCATCAGGCTCATGAGGTGCATCCTCATTGTTGTTGTAAGAGGCTACAAGTAATTCTGGGTACTGTACAATAAATGAAAAAGGCTCAAAGTAAGATGATCGGTCTAGAGATTCCTAGAATCTTTGTTTTCTTTTGCTAAATAGGGTTAAAAAATACCACCAAAACCCCAAAGCTACCTGACTTTTATACAAAGAAGAAATTGTCAAAACAGTAACTGTTTCAAATTTAGCTCACAAACCAGCAATAACATACACATTAGGGTCTTGCTCTGTCTTTCATCATAACTTGCCTTTAAATGTAAACCCCACTACTTTAAAGTGAGCTTTTTTTTTAGTGAAGCTAACAGTCACCTCTACAAAGTAGTCCAAAACCGAGATACAAATATGCCAGGCTTTCTTCATAACACAAACCTTTCGCTACTTTTCACAGAAGATTAACAGCTCTGTTTACTTTTTGCAAACTAAGAAGCACGGAAGGAGCACATTTAGAAATGCAGTCTGCATGAACTGCACTTTTAGAAGGGTCAGGTGCATAGAACTAGAAGAATTTACACAGACAACTGCTTAAAGTAAGGATTACTTTTTACCTGAGAGGACCAGTCCAAACAACTGACAACACGGTGCTTTGACCAACGCTCATCAAAAAACTGCCTATTTAAGGACAGTTTTGCTCCTGCTTGAATCTCTCTATAAAGACAATTAGCAGATATTAATCTTAGATCCCTTCTTCAATTATAAATATTGCACATTCACAGTAAAGTGTTCAATATTGACATTACCCTTCTTTGTCTTCTAAGTCTCTTCCACTGTAGTCAAAGAAAATGTTGATTTGCTCAGAAAGGGCTCTTTCCACAATCCTCATGGAATGGTCAAAGAAACTTAAAAATTCTTCAGAATGCAAAATTTGTTGCTTTTCCTCTTCCGTAAGTTCATGAGGGGCAGCTGGAAAATGATTATACAAACATATACGATGCTGGAAAACTTGTTTCTTGACATCTGTACATTTTAAATATCTCAAACATTTTAACAGTTTCTCTTTTTGTTACAATGTAAATAAAATTAACTTTGACTTAAAGGAAAGAAAACAATAATAAAAATTATTGATGCCTTTCCTTACAGCAAACTCAGAATGTCTTAAGGTGAACTGTACCTTCTTCCTCCTCCTCCTTTTTTAATGTTTTTTCTTCCTCAGGTTCAACTAATGGTTTTGGTGCAACCACGTCGTCTTCATCTTCCTCATCTAAGGAGAAACGTTACGGTGAGTCTGTCAGTGCTTTATAAATGAGGAACAGTAACATTCCATATGAATCTCAAATGTGCTAACATAAAATGGTATCATTTAGCTTCAAATGGATATATTTGTAAAATGTAGTCCCCAGGATAACATTATCTCAAACCAAAAGATCATTGCAACACTGCCTACACCTGGATTTTAGCTGCATTAAATTATATAGCTGTATGAACTGAAAAAAGATACAAGAAATTGGAAAGAATCCAAAGTGGAAATCAGTCTTACGAGCATTTACGATCCCACACAAAACCATGAGGTGGGTGCGTGTTCTGTGTAACACACTGACACGTTAATGCTGCAGAATAAAGAACAAAATCAAATGTCTAAAAGAGTCTACAGAGCAGCTGCTTACTTGTGATCTGAAACCATCAGTCTAATGGGTCTTCACGTGGCACGAAGATGGCTTACATTAGCTCTCAGGTATGCTATTCTGAGAGGCAGATTTTACTAAAGATAATAGCAGGGAGATTACATTTTTTTTTCTATCACTCTAAATGCAAGTCTCATTATCTGTATCATGTTTGGCAATGAGAACTTTACAGCAAACCGTGTTTTCCCTAATTGCAATGAATAACATAAAATGTTAACAGGAACACTGACAAGGTTTACAGCACTTTCTGCATTTCTACAACTTACTCTTCGAATACTGTAAACCAGAAAATAACTTTGAATTACTCAGTGTTGTGGAATATACATTTCCTGGCTTTTCTTCATCCACTTTCTAGAATAAGCTTCTGCAAACACTATTTTTATTGGTTAAACAGCTATGTCATCTGTTTACAAGGGAACAGCAGCAGGAGTCTGCTGCGTGCCTCATCACATGTAATGAGACAGTATTCAACACGGACTAGCCTTGTTTGTTGCAGCCACCTCCCTGACCCATGGTCAAAGTTATCTAACAAAAAAAAAGTACAGAAAAAAATCCACATGCACACTCTAACAAAAAAAAAACCAAACCCAAACAGGGAAAGGAAAAAAAAAAAAGAGTGGTCAAGGGATGGGAACCAGCTGCCAAGCCATGGTCCCAGCAGCCAGGCCAGCTGACTAGATAGCAACAACCAGATGGTACTGCTAGGATTGTCTCTCTGCTATGAGGTGGCAATGGGATGGCACAACATTTTTCTGCCTGACTGCTTCCAATCATGTCTTTCCCCAATGGCAAGCCTGTGCAATTACCAGCACTCCAGGGGGTCCACAGACAAGCCTTTACCCTGCAAACAAAATACAGCTTGTAGGCCATACCAGCTGCCAAACCACACACATAGTGATAGGTTTAAAGAGGTCTGAAAATCTTTCTAACTCCATAGTATAGGCAATAAAAATATAACTGTACCTGCAGGAAAGAAAGCTTTAAATGACACTGTATAATGCACACAATAATACAAACTCCAACTTAATCAAAATGATAATGACGTATGCCAATCCTACATTACTTGAAATTGAGCAATTTTTACGTTCTGACAAGTTTACAGAACTAGGATAAATGGCATGAATGATTTCAATATATGCTCATACTTTTGAACCAAATGGTGAAGGTTAAAATCTTTCCTTTCAAGGGCCTCAATCAGCCACAAAGGAAAACAGTAATCACTGTCTTTTCAGCCAGCCCAACCGCATTTGTCAGCCCTTTCTCCGTCAATGCAGCCAGAGCAATCAACCTGCCAAACATTCAGAATGGAAAAACAATCTGAAAATACAGGGTATAATGCACCTGCCAGTGAAAATGGCCATTTCAAGAAAAGCTAGTGATCTCAGTGACCCTGCTGAGGAGGCGGTGGTGCAGAGGGGAAAGAACGCGTAAAAGAATTCTTAGTGATCTCCACTCTCTTGCACATTGACACTTCCTTACAAAGCATGCCAATTACAGCTTTTGTGCTACTTAAAAAAAAATGAAAGCTTTTTTGGGCAAAATAATCACGCAGAGAAACAGAAAGACACTGCTCCTTTTTAGATGGATCCGCACGTACAGCGGACTAGTAATCTGGAAGCTGTAACCTGGAGCGGTTCCTAAAGAAGGGAATTCTTAACGTCAAATACCTGTAGGTGTGAGCACCAAGTAATTAAAAATTGTAATATGAGTTAACACACGGCATTTTAAGAACAACAAATACAGGACCACATGTGCATGGTACAGCCGCATGGGTTAAAATCCGCCTCTTGCTCGCCGTGCCAATCAATCTTGCAGATAGAAACGATGCCTTCAAGTTTAAAAATTTGGTTTTGGGTCCCCCTGGATACATTATTCGAGCTTTGAAAGACCCAAATTAGAAATTTCAGCCCAACCCCCCATTAGTCATACTACACTGATTCTAAGTACCATTTTCAGTGACAGGAGTCAACTTCTTGTCAAATGCAGATGGTCAACCCCTTAGTGCTAAGTGACCTTCTAATCTACATATTTTATTCAAAAGATCATATAGTTGATTGCTCCTGCCTTTTAATGTTTGAAATATAAATGGCATATATTATACAGAGATCTAAATTCCTTCATAGTACTTTCACTGCATACAGCCAGCTGATATTACTGCATTTAAATGCAGGATACGGCACTTATTTTAATATTCTCGAAGTATCAGACTTGAAATTGAACATGTCATCTCACTGTGATTTATCTGTAACTATATAAATCTAAAACCTTCTCTCTGAAGAAAAGTTGCACGTAAACTTTCTCAAGAGGAGATCTGGAGAAAAAGAGCCAAGCACACGCAATACAACCCCCCACAGACACACACACATACAAGTTCTTGCCCTAATTACCCAAAACTCTCTCACCTAAGTTTACAATCAAAATAGGCAGCGTGAAGCTGCTGGACAACAAAAGAGAAAATACAGTTGCATTTTTATTTCTTCCCCTGTTTTATTTTGAATGTTTAATAAGCCAGGTGCTGCTATTTGCAAGGAACTGGAATAACAGCAATATATTACCCAGCAAATCCTGAAAGATTGGACCTACTATTTTTTTTTTAAAGTTCCACACCTAATAAGACAAGAAGCCCCCATACGCTGCTGCACTACATTTATTTCAAGGCAGCTATATAGATTTGGAAGCCCTGAGGCACTGCCTAACTTCATCCTCCTTCTTCATTATTGACTGTAGCTACTGGCATTTAAGGCCACCTCAACAGTCAGCATACCAAATACAATGTCACACTTTAAAAAAAGGCTGTTACGTCTTGAAAAGGGCCATGGAGACAGGAAATGGGACTCTGCTACACCAATATATTGATCAGTATTAAATACAATATGCTAAGGAATTAGCTCCATGTTACTGTACAGGTGAAGAGGGGATTTAAGATTAGAAACTGAGCAGTAAAGATTGCATCAAGATAGCAGCTGCTTCAGTAGTGACAAATTTCTTGTCAATGAATGCTAAAAGCAGGTTTAATGAACCACTGAATTTTTACTTTCTGTTATAACATCAAAATTGTGATGACAAGACGGAAAGAAAAGCAGTGCTGTAAATTAGGCTGCACCTAGCAATAACACTATGGAGCGAAGTTCCAGTTGTCTGAGTAATCTGTTGCTGCAGAGTAGGTTAATCAAAGTTAAATCATCTGTGAAATGGGTGGCTTTTGTTAAGCTGAATGTCTTCATATCAAGTTTTCCCATCTAGATTTCACTGCACATTTAAGGCACGTACAGGATAATACATGAATACATAAAGGTCTGTTATTTCTTTTAAAATATGAAAATGTAAAAAGGCTACTTTCATTGTAACAGCATCCAAGAAGCCAATCCTACACACCAGATTGTTATTAATTCAGAATTAAATGGAAAAAAATGCTTAATATTTTCCATTCTGTGTCTTGGACACACAGACAATTCTTCCAGGAGTGGAGCCAACGCTATGATACCGTTATGCAGTTAGTTGAGACTGCACATGCACAATTCTGTACAGTGGCACTAAACTACAAATATCTTCTTGGTCCAGGAAAAGCTGAGCAGAATCGTATTCCCCTATATGCCTATTTTTCTTTGGATTAACTAGCTCAAGAACTCCTAATACATCTCTATCGGGCATACTTGTGACTACTTTCTTTCCATGTGCATAGGAACAGCATGTTAGCAAATCACCAAGGAGGAGATCAAACAGTAGAGAGCAGTGGAAAAGGAAATACAGGTAAGTACAAAAGTTAGCACCAATGATTACAGTAGTCTGTCTGGTGGCCAACATGAAGTCTGTAGAACATTAGGAGAGTTCATACCAGAGTTCACATCTGAACTGCGTCTCTGTTGCTGAAACTGCTTGTGCTGCCTGCTAGAGAGAAATGAGTGTATGAAGGGAACACAATTTCAAACGTATTTTCAGAGAGCGGATTTGAACATGTGCTGCCTGATAGAGCATGCCAAATAGAGGCTAAATAACAGCCCTAATAACCAGTTGACCGCGCTAACTAAAAAATATGTCCACCAAAATTGGGCAATGAGGGAAGCAGGCAGCAGGGTTATACTACACACAGCACCATGGGAAGTGAGAAATGGATTTAGGTAGTACAAAAGGAGACAGCAGAGTAAGAATGCTGAGGAATGGAGTGACCTAAACACAGACTGTTCATATTATGAAGGTGACAAAAGCCATTGAAGTGTGGTAATGGTGTCGAGACATACATTCTTAGGCTTATTAGCTATGAAGTAAGGGAGAACAGCATCGAGTATGGCACAGAACTTTTACCAAGGCAAACAAATATATTTGGCCCCTAAATAAAAAACATGGATGTCACTACATGTCAGAGTGACAAAATCCCAAAAGCCAGGAATGAGCCACGACAAGAGAACAGGGGAAAAAAAAAAAAAGATGTATTTTCTCTGCTATATTGCTCTAAAGAAATCATTGAATTGTTCATTGTTCTAATTTATTCAGTATAATAAATACAGTTGCTTCAGAAATAGTATGGTTAGAAGACTAAGGCTATTGAAAATTCTGCAGGAAAAAACAAAAAACATGAAGAAAAAAAAAGTTGAAGTTCTGAAGACAGACATGTCAGCATTTTCATCAAAGAAAGAAGCTTGAGAGCACCGAGATCCCCACTCCTGACACCATTTCTTACTGTGCTTCTCTTTTTCTATATCCTTTGTCACTTGTATACATGGGACCTTGAGAAAAGAGCAGCTGTGGGTCATACCATCATACAAAGAGCCCACAAAACTAGTATTGCAGATTTACCTTTTAAGTTTTCTTTGGGTGTGGGCATCTTCCTATAAAAACTGCTAAACAACTTTATTGCCTTCGATTAATGGGGAAATTTATTTCTGGATACTGTTCAGAATACAGTGACTGTCTTCCTGTGGCAAAACAGTGCTTAAAGATGAATCAATCTCTAATCACAGAGCGAAACTGATTTCTACAAGAGACTTTGATTTTATTGTTTTATAATACTATAAAAAGAATCAATCCTCCTAAGACAGGCAGTTTCTCAAATACTTTGAGGTCATAATACTTCAGTGTATTAGTACTGCAATAAAATAATGGAAGCTGCAAGAACTGTTACCACACTAAACACCTCCATCTCCTAAGGAAGCTGTCGCATTTCAAAACTAAGAGCTGAGTATTCCATTCCATTCCATTCCATTCCATTCCATGCCATTCCATTCACAATACCACTTCAAAGGGGTGAACCAGACTGTTCAGGAGAAAAGTGGTCATTATTTAAATTTAACTGTTTGTTACACTGAATCCAAACCAGGCATCTCCAAGCACCAACTTTAAGTTGAGGATGAGAAATCTCCACCATGTCACTCACTTGTTTTTTGTAGTCATAAATATTCCCATGACAATTAGGAACTAGTTCAGTTTATAGCTAGTTTGCTTCTACTTCCTACCTGTCCCACCAGACAGATTGGCTGTAGTTTGAATGTTTCCCCAATTCAGCTTACCATGTAACTACATAACCATTGTGGCACACAGAAGTGGAACAAAGAGGACTTTAGTTTGGTGTGGGATTTGGCTTTTCTTGTTCCCCCCCCCGCCCAAATCAATGTTAACACAAGTAGACCTAAACCTGCAAAATGACTGCACAGTACATCTAGTAAAAGTGCTTCTATTTTCCTTTGTTCAAAAGCAACAGTTTTTAAAAAAATCTCGAGATAGGTTAGACATGCGCAGTCAACTCAGTTTTATTATAAAGTGTGAACATTGGTTCTAACCCAGCTAGGATGCAACTTATTGCTGTTAAAGGTAGCTACTGAAAATTACTTGTATGTGTAAATTCAGTTGCTAGCTCAAGTTTCAGGTGTACTTTGTAAGATTATCTTTAGTTTATAGTATACTCACTAAATTAAACAAAACCCACTAGAACTCAGATTGTGAGAAGAAATAAGAATCAGTGTTATTACATTCAATCTGATTTTAATTTTTCTAATTGCACTCTGAAAATTCAGTATTTTGCTTTTGTCAATTGTTTTAAAGACTTCAAAATTTTCTGATCATAATCCAAATCTCTTACCTAGTGACTGTTTTTTTGTGGAGGCAGCATGATTATTTTTAAAACCTACATCCTACTTCAGATGTCGCTGTAAGCTGTGAACATAGAGTTTAATTGTGAACGTATTTAAGGCAATTTTAAGACAGACTTTAAAAAGAACCTCTGCACTGAAGTGATGAAAAACCATCTCTAAGTGACTTTTGTGAAGTACATATATATAAAATAATGGTTGCCCTCAAGAAAACTGCTTTATTTTTAAGGTGGAATGGACCAGGAGAGAACATCTGTATCGAGAGCGCTTTCCAGTAAATGCAGAAATACAGGTGACCCATCTTTCCAACTCTGATACAGTAAACCTCAGCTACACCTCATCCACTGATTGTGAAACTAAGATCGTACAATCCCAGGCAATTTCCACTGACAGCAGGCAGCAGAAGTAAAACTCTTCAAAAGCACTTAAATGATGAACTAGGGCTTCAGATTCCACGAACCTGAGAGAGGGGAGGAAAAAAACCTCATTGATTAAAGAAAGGAAAAGGTAAGAGCATGGAGGAATGAAAGCAGGAAAACTCCAATCACGTGTCTGTGCAGGGATACAGGTAAAATGAAGAATTGTAAAGAAACGCAGTTAGAGAAGGAGCATATCCTCTGGTATTTTGACTCACTGAGTAATGAAGTCTGAAAGATCTGGTTTGTGTTCTGAAGATACACTGATCCCTTATTTTGGATATCCACAGATAAGAAGGGAAGAAACTTCAACACAAGTATTGTTGCAAATTACCATACACCAATTATCTCACATATCATCTTCATTTACCTTATGAAGTTTATAGATCACAAATGCTAGCTCTAATTCAGTCAGTCACCACTGTTATAAGAAAAGAAAAATCACTTAAGTAGTAATAAATTAAACATTCACCTTCCTTTGGCTGAGTCATAACAGGTGTTTGTGTCTCCTTTGTGTATGTGACAATTTCTCGAGGAGGAAAGTCAACTTGTGTAATTTTGGCCATTCCAAGCTTGACAGGTCCACGTCTAAATAAAATTAATACAGAAATCAGAAAAAAGACATTTAACTTTATGAATTACTTGACATTTTGCCTAGAATAATGCCCAAGTTGTTATGTTACAGCACTGCTTAGCCAAGCTTAAATCCAGTGGAAATTTAACTCCAAAGAAGCCACATCATTATGACTAATATTCTTTTATCATTATAATTTAAAATCATCAGCTATTTATACATCTGTGACAAAAAGGAAGATGTACAAATCTAAGTATAAAAATATTGGGATTACAGGATATAATTTTCAACTTTTGCTCTTTGTGGTTCATTAGGGTATTGCTACATACATGACATCCTTATTTTTGTGGAAGAGATTTGCTCACGAGTCATGTTTGTATAGCAATGGTTGTAGCATTTCAAAGCTTAAAAAAAGCTTAGTTTTTCCGATGGAAAAAAACATTTCCTAGTGCCTTTAACTTTGCTGCCTTTTTCTGTCTACCTCTAAGACATCATCTTGAATGCAAACTACAAGTCTAATCTGAAACACACACTGACAAGTGATTTATCTGTAATATGTTACTCCTGAATACGACACTGAAAACCTCTGAGCTTTCTGACTTTAGCTTATGGGAGAGCCTACAAGTGCAGACTGGCTAGATCTCAATGACAATGCATAATGTCCTTCTAAAAACCACACAACATTAAACTAGTCATTGTATCTTCCTATAAAAGCTCATTTCAGTATGTATTGTAGAACACTGCAGTGATCCAACAACAATTTACCTATATCAAATTTAGTTTCTTATTATCCACCTCACTCCTTAGATAAAAGGAAAAGAGAGTAACCCCTTTTGAAAGGTTTTGGTGGGCAGAATCATAATTCTTAGAAGCATGATATGGGTTTTAGTAAGTGCTTACAGTGAGCTAAAACTTTTGTAAACGTATTTGTAAGAAAAGATGCTTTTGAATAGAGTTACTCTAAGCTTTTTATTTTAAAGAAATTGCTTTTTAAAGTTTACATACATTAATAAGTTTTGTTATTAGAAATAAGCATCTTCTATATATTAAATGATATACACATTTCCCATTGCAAGCAAACTGCACTAAGTCTAGGGATAGTGCATTTCTGTTACTTATAGAACAATCTCTTAACAACAACTTGAAGTCTTTTATGGAAAAAAAAAAATCTTATCTACAAATAAATGAAAGAGGGAATATAAGAAATCTATGCAATACCCCAGATCGGAATCAGAGTGGAGCTGAAGAACTGACGGGTCAGTATCCCAATGCAGCGTCCTGATACCACAGGTTGAACAATCATGCAGCATTAGCAAAAAAGGCCAGAGGTTAATGAAGCAAATACACACTATGAAATGCTAGTTACAGTTAAGCTTACAGTTATTTCCCTGTTCACAAGAAACAAAGCAATGTAACATCAGTTAAAGGAAATTCAGCAAACATTCAGTGCAATAATACATGCAGTAAATACAAAAGTTAAAAAGCAAACACAGAATTCAGAGCTATTAGAAAAGAATTAAATTATTTTGAAGACTGAAAGTTAAAGATCTGCAAACAAATGTAGCCTTTATGAGAGGCAAATAAAAATATGTAAATGCTGACAAGAACCATTAAAAACTTCAAGTTCCCTTTAAAATCTGTTCAGATTTGTTCATGTCATATGAAGACAGATTTGTTAATATAATGCAATCTTGCCCAGAGCAGTAAATATGTGGAGGAAACTGTCATATTGGTAAAGGAAATGAGTCAACACATAAGCCTTTTGGTAGAGGGGCAAAAATGCATTTCCACTGGGATGGAGAACTGCTAGAGTTTCCAAGATGTGACACTGCAGTAATTATGGGTTAAGCACTGCCTTGGGCTTATAAGCATTGTCTGATTTAGAGCCAACTCCATTTCAGATATTTAAATCTCTTAGAAATAGTGGACTTTGTATTAATAACACATTTCAACGTCATGTGGAATAATGCACAGAAGAGATCCATTTCAAGACGCTTTTGTATCAGAAGAAATACAAAGGGGAAGAAAATCTTCCCTCTTCATTTTCAGCCTTCATTCCTTTGCAGTCTACTGCCTGCTATCAGGCTTAGGCAGAATTTTAGAGCAAGTTTAGAAGAGGGATTAACACATGAATAGGTATGGTTTCTCTGAAGTTCTTAGATGCTATTGTATTTTTTTGCCACAATAATAAGTCAATAAACAGCAATTTTACATTTCCATCCCAAACATAGTAATGTTCTTATAAAACACATGTAGAATTCCTGATTTTTTATATAGAAAGTGTATAGGCAATGCCATAAAAGCTCAGAAACATGAGTGTTTCATGCACTACTTCATTCTTGTGAAACTATAATTATTTTTCTAATGTGTATTTTTTACAATTAAAAAGCCACTGTCTTCATACTTGGCAAATCATTCTACATAACTGCTATTGCATCCACAACTATACTTTACTATCTGAATATGTAAAACCTTTCCGTATCTTGTTCATCAGAAAACACATCACTTTACCATAAAGATAATTACTTTAGTATACTTATTCTTTAAGTCTCTGCTATTTATCTTGACCAAGTAGATTTAAGCTTGGAGCTTAATTTGGTGCCTGAGACTTCAAGCTGGATATTTGCTCACATGTTGTTCAAACATGCATTTAAAAAACCCAAACAAATCCAATAAAATAGGAAAAATCAAACCACCACCCCCTCCATCTCCACATTACTTCTCCATAGGGTGACTTCTCTACAGAACCGAATGCTGCCTTACCACAATACTTGTCAAATACTTTCTCAACTTTTTCAGTCCCACTTGAGAGGAACTTGGGGAAGGGGTTATGAATTTAAAAGGCAACAACTTTTGTATCTGATGAAGACTTAGCCCTTACAGAGGTTACCTTCCTGCTTTTAAAGTATTCTTAACTTTCAAGTTGCTTCAGTGGTACCAGAGATAGTGTGCCTTTCAAAATAGTTCCAGTCAACAAGCAGTACAGGATATACAGTTAAATCTTTCTCAGATACATTCTTTTAAAATAAAGGTAACATTCCGAAATGAATTTTATCTGTTATATGAGTGCCAAAATGACGTAAAATACTATACCTTTTGCTTTCCAGATGTTTGTATGCCTTAAGTTAAATTAATTTATCAACAAGCTCCAGTGAACACAAGTTCCTATTCTTCCATATATGTCTGAACTCTGTATCGAGGCATATTCCTAACTCTTCCTACTTCTCTAAAAAGCACTTTCTGCGTTAAAACTAACTCTGTGAAACATGCATCTGACCTAAGAGTAAACCAATCATATTGATTTCTAGACTTAGATTTATACTCTTAACCAAGAAACAAAGAATAGTATCAAACTGAGAACTAATGCTCATTATTGATGGAAATAAAGCAAGAGAGATGGAAGTAAAAGCAAGAAGAGTGTGAACACTGCTCTACTAATTACTAAATAAGTAATGTTAATGACAAGACTCAACACCCATTGAGAGAAGAGACTAAACTAGCAAAGGAGAGCATTTTTGTATAGTTACAGCATGACCAGAGAACAAATGGCCACAGGCCAAATAAACAAAAGAGAACACAGATTAAACACTAACGTGAAAGGATTAGTTTTAAAATTATCTAGCATGGTGGAGAAGAACTTGGGCTTTCTCACACACTCATATTGATATGAAAGTCACTTTGAAATGCCAGGTAGAACACTAAGGAATATGACACAGTCCAACTTTTTCCATTAAGTTTCAAGTTGAAATGTATTGTACATTAGGAATGCTGATAGACTAGGACATAGACATCTGTTTACTGGGGAAGGAGATGAACAGAGAATAAGCAAAGGGACTCTTAACAGTGACTCTGCATAGCCTTCAATTCAGCTATACATTCATACCTCCATGCCTTCAAGATCACAACCTTTCTAGTCTTCCACATCTGAGAAATTGTCAAGAGACAGATTTAATTTTAAAGTCTGAAAATGCACGAAGCTACAGAGGCTTAGGATAAGACTCTTCTCAAGGCTTCATAAAAAAAAAAAATTACGCATACAACATTAGGTTACTGTGTCCAAGCAACATACAATCAGAGAGCACATCTATAAAGTGCAGATAAATTCAGTACACAACATTGTGTTTCATTACAGATATGTGGCCTATACATAGTTTCATATTGAACTTAAGTTACGTATGAGTGGAAAGACATTACATATTTTTTTGAAGTTACAATCAAATAATTCTTGTTCTTTCTTCTAGACAGTGAATTTAAATATAAAATGAAAGTTTAACACGCAATAATCACAAATTTTAAATTTGATTGTTACTCACTTAAGGAACAATTATATTGGTTCCTTATTATCATGACAGGTGAACTTCAATTGCACAGTGAATAAGCTATGCACAAAATCACACCTGGGCACTGATAAAAAAAGACTTTGGGTTCATATCTACTGCTTGATGTATTCTCTGTTTTAACTTTATGGTTACTACTTAGAAATAGGCACTCTGTAACCTTTGTTCTGGTCATTAACATCTCAAATATTTTCAGCTTAAGATTTCACATAGTTAGGCATGCCCAGTCCACAGGCACACGAACACATTACTGTGGTCTTTTAAAAAGATGATTCAAAGCAATGTAAGTTTCCAAAAACAACTGCTCATATAAACACAGAAGTAACTAAAAACTGCTTTAGCTAAACTTCATTCACAATGCACACTCAGTAAGTTTTATGTAAACCTAATTTGATAAGAAAATACAAGTTACCAGTATTAGTAGGCAAATATTGCTGTTATTCGCAGACTGTGGACAGGAAGCAATACAAATACCCTTTGAAAATAGTGTTTCCTGCTTTGTCGACACTTTGTCCCACTGTATTGACACTTTGAATTCCTAGTTTAACAGAAATATTTGACTGCCTTAAGAGCAGCATTTCTCAAACCATCATGCACAAAAAAATAGTCAAACAGATGTGACAACTGCTGGAATTATACAAGTGCTACATCTTAGCCAAAGAAAAGGGACTGTCAGTGGTACAGTCATGTTACGGGGATGGCTGCAAAGTGAAATAACGAGAAATATTGTTCTGAGTAAGGACAAACATTAAAATCAGAAGCAATGCAAAGTCTGTAGACGGTATTTATTATACCAACTGGAACAGAAGGAAAAAGGAAATAGCCTACCATCCATATAATCTCCCCTTTAGCTGGGAAAAACCCAGAAGTTGGACTTCTCCAGGTTTCTATTGTCCTGAGACATTCATGCTTACAAGAACATGACTACAAGACATTTAGTCTCATTTTACTTTAAACTTGCAAGTCAACTTCAAAACAGGAAGATTAGTTGCATTTCAAATTTTAAAGTACTTATGTAAAACAGTCACTGTTCAGAGATCCAGTAACACCATAACTTCATATTATTATCTTATACTTGAGTAATTAACCTTGATTTCTTCTAAAGCTTTAATTATTCAGAATACAAGGATTAAGCAAAGAAATACGACAAGGAAAGTGACATACCTAGAGCCAACAGCGCCATCACCCGAGTCCTGGCTTCCAGCCTCACTGGGCGTGCTCACGGATTTGGAAGACGGAGAGGTAGGTGGAGGGACTAAATAGTGAAACAGACAGGTATCCGCTGTTACTACTCGCAGAGGTTGCACAGCTTAGGATGTTTTAAAATTAATTTAACATGAAGTATTAAAAAAAAGTGATGGTAAACAAAAAAAAAATACATGGATGAAAATGAACAGTAGAAAGAGAGGGGAAAAGACAATGTTAACACCTCATGCTGGATTTTCATGCAATTGTTTGGTATTTATGCATCTGAAGCATACCAAAAGACATGGAGGGGGAGACAATTAAGAGAAAATGAATTGAAAAAATGTTGTTAAACTGAACTCCTGACAAATGATGGCATCAATTTTCAAAAGTTAAAATTCCACCAAATCGCACTGCTTAAACATCAAAGGAAGATAATTGTTAATATAGCTTTGACATCTGTTTTTCATAAAAGCTTTTCTTAAAAATTAGACACTGAAATGTATTCAGCGGGTCATTTTATTCCAAAATTTATAACCACTGAAGTGTGGACCAAAAAAAAAGTGGCTTCCTCATGAAGTATGCTGTTACTTTTGTTCTAGTTTAAATCAAAACTACATAAACCCCGTGTTTTACAACAAAGTCTCTAGCATTGGGTTGTAGGGGATTTTCACATTTTCTTTCTTTTTATTGGTCAAACTGTCCAGTACTCTTATGTTGAAACTTTACTTTAAAAGTCAGTTCATTTTCAGCACATAGATGAAGATTACAATTACCGTTTAAAAAGTAACATGTTTCTTTGGATCCAACACATAACAGTGAATGATATCATGCATCTGATGCAAACATAAAGTTATTTTGATATTTCCTTTAGCTTTTGATTTTAAAAATCATGAAACATGTTATTAAATGGAATTTTATGTTTTGCTTAAGCACTGGGTGAAGTGTTGAGGGTCCTTGTACGTTTTATTTTCCAGCAATATGTAAAACATTCATAGAACACACTCCCTCCTTAGAAACCCTTAAAAAAAAGACTCTTTAATCAATTAAACCAAATTTATGTCTATAAATTAGCATGCACTCATCAGGGGTCAGACAAAGGAGAACTCTGAACGGAGATCTGCAACATTTTGATGGAGTTCCCTGAAATCACAAGTCCATTATGAATTCTGAAAACTGCTTCCATCCTATAACGCAGACACGAGTCTGGTTGGCAAAAATTCTACCCTGAATTTACAGAAAAATGGCGAGTAGTTCTTCAACTGCATAAAAATATATTCCTCATAGAGTTACACTTCATCATTTCATGCATACACACACACTTCTCCTTCACACATGTACCTATATAACGAGTGTGTGTGTGTACACACACACACACACACACACACACACACACACACACAGAGTTAACTCCTTGCCAGCCGGTGAGTAATTGACACCAAGTTGTGCCCAGGGCCCAGCGCTCGAGCCTAAGCCTTGTGCCACAGCTCCCCCTGGCGGGGCACGCGGTCTCCCAGAAAGCCTTCCTGTACTGAGGCGAAACCTATTTCAAACTCAACAGGTCTCGCGAAAAGACGAGGTAAAATTCCGCCTACCCCAACAGAAGGTGAAATTGTAACACGTTGTTTGGTTCACTAACCTATGGTGGCTTATATAAGGAGTATGGCAAAAGCATACTGATATAGTTAATGTCCCTTCTCCAGTAGGAAGAGCTCTACCCCTCTCTGGCAGTTATCAGGACCGTAATTTCCTTGGGAAATTCTAACACAATTTCCTATGAAGAAATCTAATCTCAAGCTATCCACCTCCACCGACAATAGGAGCTCAAGATACCTGCATACAAAGCTAATGAGCTGTAAATTAGCTTCCCTTCAGGCATATGATCACTGTACTATCACACTTATTGAGAGTATTTGTGCTTCAGGCATGCTGCAGTATGGCAGGGCATTTTAGCTTAGGATTCAGATCACACCTGGATATCTAAAAAGAGAACAGACTGAATTCCCTGGCAATCTGTGTGCATTGAAAGGTGTGGTTCAGTAGATGCTCAATGGAATTAAACACAAGGCTTGCAGGGGTGTGCCCAGAGTCTTACATGCCAGCACTTCAAAGACCTTTTCAGTAGCAGTTAGTCTAAGTTATATGATGACTTGCTTTGAGGACTGACTGTTCTGTGGATTTAGATTTGCTCTCACAGATTTAAAAAAAGCCAAAACCAACCACCTACCACCACTACAGGCATTTCCACAACAGTCTCATCATCAGCCTTAGCAAAACCTCACACAAGAAAGTGTTTAACTATTAGTCTGCCAAATAAAAACTATTAGTCTGTCAAATAAAATCTCTTGTAGGTTAAGAACTGATTACTCAAACTACCATACTCTAGTGCTAACATAGCCCATTATGGCTGCTGGAATGAGAGCAGCTATAACGATACTTGTTCCACATTAACTTTGGAACACTTGATGACTGTGCAAAAACAATCATGAAGACATAGTCATATACTATATCCGTAATGAAAGAGTACTTTTTATTTCCAAGCCCAGTTGAAATGGACCTTTACCACTGAGCCAAACTGAAAAATGTTTTAAACTCCTTATATTTCAGAGCTAGAGACAAGAAGTGGAGTTTAATTATCCTCTTTGTTTCCATCTTCCAAAGAGAGCGGCTACATAAAGCAAAAAGAACAACCAATATGCTAGCCTATCCAAGAGTGGTAAAGACATGTGTCATCATCCTCGATAGCTAAAATTTATACTTAGCCTTGCTATTACTTCAAAGTCAGTTAGGTATTTGAGATAAGGGAAAATAGGGTGCAAAACAAGCAGAAAGGAAACAAGCCAAGTCTGCACAAAAATATCAGAATTAAAATTTGGCATTATGAAAAAGAGAAAGGAAAAAAACCCAGAATAATAATGTGCAGGAAAAATGGGGGAAAAAAATACATGATATGATACTTCTATATTTAAACTGAAAGACTCCAAATAATCCATTAAGTGTAAAACATCTTTACTAGTAATGCGTACTGAAGCACATCACTTGACATTTGTGACAGAGATCATGCAGGACAAAAGGGTACATGCCTAGTATACCCTCCAAAATAGTGGCCAGAGAATTTTCATGCTAGTTATATCATAATCCCAACAAAAATAAACAAAACAAGATAATTCCCCCAAAACTGCCAAACCAGACCTGCCCCTCCTCAAACCCCAAACACACCCCTTCCTGCCCCCCAACTTTTATCTCAAACTAATGTTAACATTCCTACCAACAGGAGACTCAGGTGTCAACCCCATGCTCTGAAGTAATGCTTCAGCTTCTCTCCTCTTCTTTTCAAGATCGGATTCTTCTTGTATAGGAAGAACTTCTTTCTTCTGATCAGTCTAAAAATAATTCAGTAATTATAGCATTTAACAGGTATTTAAAAGTTTAATTTATTTTTTGGTAAGTGAATATTTTTGTAAATCTATATTGATGATACAAGTCTTTCACAGAAGCAGCAAAATCTAGACCAAGCTATTCTATCACTATGTCATGATTAAGTAGTATTTGCTCTTCACACAACTGCATGTTATGTTTCTAATCTACTGCACAATTTATTTCAAAATAGGAATTCCCCAATTTTAGACCAAGGTCTCAACTGATAAACTACTGCATAACATGTGGAATCTCAGATACAAGCAATAGATTGTTACAAGATCATCAGAATGTAATTTGAGATATTTCCCTCTCTTTGTCTGAATCATGCTGTTGGCAGCTGCTCAGTCTTCAGTCAGCTGCTAATCTAGAACATCTACATCATCACAATCAAAGCAAACAGATGAAGTGCACTTCAGAAATGAGTCCCCTAAACAACGCCATGGCAACTCACTGAGTGGAACTTTCATGCTTCATGGTGAGTTGATTAATGATGTCCCATGCACACAAGCAGTTTTAGAAATGCAAACTTTACAAAAGTGTAAGATTTTAAAATAAATAAGCAATAAAAGTTCTAATTTACCTACAGATAATCCTAAAGAAATCAGCAGGTGTTTGCTCTTACCAGAAAGTGAAAGTGCTACATTTGCATCAGCAACCAACCATTAAATACACTGTACCTGAATAACATGTAGCGAAAGATTAAGCAAACCTACCCTTAAAATTTGGGCAAGTTACACATGCAAACAGGCAGATTTCAAAGAGAAAATTATTTCTTACTTCTTTTTTCTTTCTTTCTTCCTCCTTTCTTTTCTTCTCCTCTCTGATTTGAGCTAATCGTTGCTTCTTGCGCTCCAACTCTGCCTTCAGTTCACTTTTGTCAGACATGGCTGAAACTCTGATCAACAGAAATAAAAACATTGTTTGGTTCTGTTTTGGGGTTTTCTTTCAATCGGGGGGGGGATTTTTTTGTTTTTAATAGCAGCTTTCATTTTAATTACAGGTTACTTAAAGAACTATGCCAGCTTACTAAAACCAGAACTGTGAAGAGTCTTAAAATAATAATTTTTAATACCCCAAACATTCCTATTTCCACATTTCTTTTGCTTAACACATTCTCAATACTAAAAGGGTTAATTTAAAACAGACAGAATTATGGCATGGTGTCCATTCCTATGGACACCAATTGTGATCCTGTTTGAAGGAACTGGCTTTGAAAGAAATGTTAGGCACTGAAGATGAGGCTATCTGACCTTGACAAAGGATTCGGTACACCTACAGAGCCAACGATGAGACTGAAAAAAGCAAAGGAGATACTGACGCAGTATCTATCTCTCACTTTTCACTTCAACGACTTAAATATCAGCATGCCATAACTTAGCACTAGGTAATCTTACATACGGTAGCAGGATTCAAACTACAGATTAAAAGATTTAGCTGGATTACTATAAATTGCAAGGCACGTAAGTACATGTCTTTTGGTCAAAAAAAAAAACCAACTCCTGTAAAAAATGTGCATTACCAGTGTTTCCCCCCAAATTTTTGTACACTGCTAAGAAATTGGTGTGTGTCTTCCAAAGGCTCTACAAAAACTTTTGCTATGTAACCTACTAAATGCAGATAAGGTCAACAATAAACAAAAAGTGAAAAAAAATCCCTTCTTAACAATGATGCAGAACACAGTTCTGAAAGACCACGTGAGCAGTTTGAGTGAATAAAGCTCAACGCTACCGCTTTTAAGCAAATGCGAGTCAGGACAACGCAGAAGTGATTCTGCAACTCACAAGGGCTCTGCAAATGCTTTTACACTAAGCTTCACAACAAATAAACCAGATTAAGCATTAGTAATATTAAAAGTCCGGAATCCTGCAAGTGTTTGCGTAGCTCATCTAAGCACAGAAAAGGATGCACTCCCCGAGGAGGGGAGTGCCCACCTCTCCCCGCGCTTGGGATGACAGCGGGGCGAGCCGCCCGCCTGCTGCCCCCCCACGAGGGGCGAGGCGCCGCGCCGCCAGGGCCCTGCCACACCCCGCGGGCAAGCGGCGCTGCCCGAAGCCGCCAGCGCCCCCCCCCCCCCCCCCCCCCCCCCCCCCCCCCCCCCCTTCCCAAGGGGCCCCCCCCCCCCCCCCCCCCCGCCCCCCCCCCCCGCCCGCCCCAAGGACCGGGCCCCCCCCGGCCCCACCCTGCTGCCGCGCCCCGAGCGCGGCCAGAGGAACGGGACCCCCGCGCACCTGGCAGCGCGCCGCCTCCCGCTCTAGCCGCGCCTCGGCCTCACGGCGCCCCCCGCTCCGCTTCCTCCGCTCCACAAAGGCGCCGAGCAGCTGACAGGCGGCAGCCTACGGCGGCCGCCGAGGATCCAACCAGCTCCGACAGCGCTGCGGGATGCGCAGGATCTTACGTGAAACGCGGAAGGACACGGGGGCTCACAGAGAACCGAGGTGCGCTGGTACGCCGACGCCCCACCCGTTTGCTGCGACAGGGGAAACGCTCTGAAAGGAGTTGACGCCGGGGACGAGCGAGAAGCGAGGCGGAGACGGGATGCTGCCGGGGACCGCCGCTGAAGCCGCTTCAGGAACAACGACACCCAACATGCAACGCGGCCCCCTGGGCGGACTTGGTCGCCGCCGCCCTTGCGGTGTGAGTGGGGAGCGGGCGCGCGATGCATGAAGGGAGCTGTAGTCTTTCGTGGCTGACGCCTCGGCAGCGGCGCCGGCCGCCGGGCAGTGGGCGGGGTCGCCGGGCAGTGGGCGGGGTCGCGGGCCCGCGCGCATGCGCGCTGCGCTTCCGCCAGCTGGTGTCCGCGGGAGGGGCGTGGCGCGGCGGCGGCGGCGGGAGCGAGGCTACGGCGGCCGTGACGGGCCCCGCGGTGCCACCGCGTGAGGGGCCTCGCGCCGCGGGGACGGGCCCTGGGCGGCGCGTGTCCTGCAGCTCGGCTTCCCGAGGCGTGAGGATGTACGCTGGTCACCGCCGTGCCGGCAGCCGGCCGAGCAGCGAAACCGGGCAGCACGCTCCGAGCGTGGGTTGGACCGCGTGACGGGCTGGTAGCCGTAATCACTTCAGCGACCTGAGAATAAACTTACTAAAAGCCTGACTTGCCGTGCCCGGTGCTCTGTGCGTGGGTGTCAGCAGCTGCGGTTGTGCTGTCAGGTTGGTGTGTTGGCACGCCGCCTCAGCCTGTGTGTGTGTGTGCTGGACGGTGTCAAGCTGTGCCTGCCCCAAACCGCGCCAACGAGCACTCAGCGCAGGAACGAAGCCACGCGATTCACCTTGATACAAGTAACCAGTGACTTTTCTGTTCCCCAGCGGGTCTAAATTAATATTGCCACTTGTATCCCGCAGAAACACACATCAGTTTTTACCACCTTGTTTCCCTAACTGCTGAGCTGATTCTCCTGACTAACACTCTCAAGGAAGTGCTTGAGTCCTCAGACTGCTCATCTTCCCAAACTCTGCTTGCCAAAGCAAAATTAGTATGGACAACCTGTACAGTTCAACTGCAGCGTGTGTTCACAATAATCTTAGGAAATTAATTATTTGGAGTCAGTAACAGCTCCAGAGAGGGTTAAATTTTCTGCTGTTACAAATTGGAATAATTTATTTTAAAACATTGGATCTATAAACGTTTCTGTCTGGTGAGTATACCTCCTGAACTCCTAATGTTAAGCACTAGAAAAAGGTTGCATTTGCAGTCAAGCTTGTCGGGCTGCAATCCTGTTACGTATCAGAAGCTGAACAGATTGTACTTTGCTGGGAGAGCTCCCAGGAGAACTACCAATTGCTGCATGAATCTGTTGATTATTTACTCCTCTGGAGTTTTCTATTTGAGCCAGGGCTCACGGTATACCTTAAGAAAAATTAGAAAAGCTGTCTGTTGTCTAGATAGCTTCTGTTCATTGAATAACCCCCATGAATTTCATAAGAGTGTGGGTGTTACCATTCAGAGAAACTATAAGTGAAACTGTCAAAGAAAATTGTATGATGTGCAAGAGAAGGAGTTGCATTTTTCTACAGAGCTGGAAGTACAAATATGATAGTAATGAACTTCCACAAATGGCTGTTGTCTTTGATTTTATTTGCCAGAATTTTCAAATACCGTTTACAGCAACATGTGTACCTCAGATCAGGACTGCGTGTTTTATTTATGCATTTTTACATCTGTTTCCTGTTTGGCCACAAAATACTAATTTTGTATTTGAAGATTTACAGTAATATTTTTCAAATCTATGTTTAGAATTATGAATGCAGGAGCTAGATTATGTTTGTAATGAATTTAGCCAATCGATTTGTCTGAAGTGTATTTCCTGGTTCTGTACCTACATATATCTGCTGAATATCATGCTAATTATTTCTTACATTAGTCTTTCATTTTAGAACACAGAAGCTACAGCAGCTAATTTTTGCAGCACTGACATCCCCCTTTTCAAATGAGAGCTAAAGTTTTCAAATAGCCTACCTGGGTTAGCTGAGCACTGACACGCTGATAGATGCTAACTCTGTACAAATACATTTGTGATTTATTTTTTTTTTTTAGCAGATGTTCATCTCACAAGTAATATCAGTTTAAGTTTCAATAATCTGATACATTTTTTGATCACCTGAAAGATTCGTGAGGTATATGGGAGAAGGACAGGTTTGAGAAAGCATATTGCTTGCAGATGTTAATGTTTTCTTCTAGCCTTAGCTTCCTGGTGACAGTATTTTTCAGTACAGCAAAACCCAATTTTATAGTGGTCTCTAAGAATGTGGAGAAGTTACAGGAAGAATCCATCTCACAGTGCATCTAGAACTAGGCAAACAGCTTGTAGGGGATTTTATGCACCCCTCCTATGCATTTGGTCTAGGATGACCATGGCTTGGTTACGATGGGAACACCAGATTTAACAGTGATTGTGTACCCATATGAACAGAATTAGTGTATTACTGAGAATTATTTTAAGACACGTAAAGGAAGGGTGAGGATACATCAGGTCAATACTGCAGGTGGGCAAGAATCCAGACTAAAGATTCAGACTAAAGAATCCAGACTAAAGAAATTTGATTCAGAAGAGCCTCTACTTTTGTGTTTTGGAGAACATTAGACTTCCATGATGCCTGAGTCAGAAGAAGGGTAGATGGTAGAGGCATGATGGCTTTGTCACCTCATTGTGGCAAATCTGATTTGCTCTGGAGCATGAGCTCAAGATCTATGCTGGAGAGGGTGGTTCCCTCTTCAAGTAACTGTCAGTGCTGTACTGTTCCCTCTGGCAGTACGACAGAGTGGGAAAGGATACCTCCATTAAGGCTTCATTTTAATTTTTTTTTTCTAATATTTCAGGAAAATTAAAAGTCCATCTTACAGACTTACTGGAATTGAAATAAGCAGAAAGATCTCATCCCATAATACAAAGCTGTAACTTTTCTAGTATCTTTTAATCATAGAATTAATATGCACAGTCACACTAAAATACTGTTTTACTAAAAATGAATGCACTTTCATCCAGTGACATCAAATTATCTCATTCTAGAAACGTTACATAATTACCCATATCAAGAACTTCATCATAATTTGCAATTGAAAAGAGTTAAAAAGACTACATTACAAGACCACAGGGCTTAGATTTTAGGACTCCTAGTTTCCAGGTTTTGTACCATAAAGTAATATTTATTCTTCTGTAGCTGTTAAATGTAACAGTTAACATTCCATGTTTTCACATTCTTTTGAGAGTTAGTTGAGTCACTGACTCGCAGCTTGCAACCGTGTTGGAGGAAGATCTGAAAAATTACATGGAATTAAATGATAGAAAAAACAAACAGAAATTTTCTCATAATAACTCCTACATTTTAACTTAAGTAAATCTTGACTTTTATCATAAGTTTCAAGGCAGTAGGTAGTTGGAAATGTATTTATTACTGGCAGAACCCAAGCTCCTAGGCTGTATTTATAAAACACCTGAGCAAAAAGGAAATGGTATAGTAAATCTTCTTTAACAATTACTGCAGCCATCTGGTTTATAAACTATAGGAAGTACCATGTTGTCACGTGTCAGAACAAGTGCAATAAGAAGGGAAAAGATAATAGGGATGTGTCCCATGACCCAAACAAATTTATAGAGACTTGGTCCAAATTGGAAGAAGCCCTTCTGTGATAGAACTTCATCCTCCTTGTTCACAGAGGTAGTGTGAAATGTTTGTAAGGGAATATCCTGTGAATCTTGCAACAGTTTTCATGTAAGAAAACCTCTTCTGAAAATCTGCTTGGCTGTCAATGAAGACTGTTGCAGCTAAAGTGTATTTTAATTTGATTCAGGATTTGGCTGCATTTCAAAAATACTAAAATCAGTCACTGAGAATCTGCAAAATGTATGTGCATTCCTATGGAAAAAAATAGAAACGAGTTTTAATTTCAAACGACATACTGTATTAGTAAATATTATTTAGATAGCTCAAACCATCCATTTGTCCAGATGAATCTCATGTTATTTAATGTATTTTACGGATGCTTTGGACTATGTTTTCTGGTGAAATGGTCTGATGTATGCAAGGAGTTTTTTTAAAAAAAAAGAAAAAACAAAAGACATATCAAACAAAAGTAGAGTGTTTAGGTTTGAATGATACATGATTCAATGCCCTACCTTAGTGCATTTGTCTTAAGATAGAAAAAAAGGAAAAAAACTTCAAAAGTCTTTCTGTGAGAGTCATATATGGAATATATATGTGTGAACTTGCATAGACTTAAGTAAATGGGCATCTTTCCCATAACACAATTTTTAGAGTCAAGAAAACTATAAAGCAATGAAACATACATTATGTAATGTTAAAAATGTAAACAGCTGCTGCTTTCAGATTTTTAAAGGCTGAGGGACGTATACCATTTCCTGCAAAGTAGATATATTTTGCTGGTGAGTGTGTGTGTGGATAAGTGGATACTCACACTGACAAGTTTTTATCCAATAAATGCTTTTAACCGTGGACGTCAACACCATAGGTCTTGATGACCGCCAGTGTTTATTTTCTGTGCAGTCAGATTTGTCATTTCTGTCACAAAAAGTTTAATAAGATATGAGTTTGCTGGTTGCAAAGAAAGCAGTTTGTGTTTTTGTTTTGTATAATTTGCTACTGGAACCTCTTCTGTTTGGATGATTTTAACAGGAGATTAGCCAACTATTATATGTTAAAGTACATTGATTATGCTAAAGCAGATTCGACTGGATCTCTGGATTTCCTTTTCAAGTCTGTATTCCAATGGTGCTGTGAGTACAGGGAGGAAAAAAACCCAGATTTAATTCTTCTCGTGCAACACCTTCTTGTGAAACAAGAATGTGGAATTGTATGTAGCTTTAGTAGTTTACAGTCAAACTCTGCTTCTCTGCAAAAAGTAAACAATCCAATTCTTCAACTACATTACACTTACAGAAAAATATTTTAACATTTGGATTTCATTTCTTGATAATAAAATGTATGTTTACAGCTGGAGACTTGCATTTGTGTTGAAGGAAATAGAATATGTTCAGATAGTCTTGAAAAAATCCACATGTATGATTTGACAGTTTTTGTTCTGTGTTATGTAATAAAGCAGAGTCTAACCTGTTAAATCAAAAATTAAACAACATTGGTTTTGTTGCTGTTGTGTATGCTAGTGATGCCAGCAAGCTCCAACACGTATTTACAGATACGTATATTGGAGCATGATGCACTTGCAGCTGTGCTTAAAATCTGTGGAATTATGTGATACTTAAGCAATACTCTCATAAAGCTAGAAAACGATTTTTCATTTCACTATAGTTGTGAAGTATTTTATGTTTTCTAGCTATCCGTTACCCTAAAGGTGGCTGAATTTCAGGACTGCAGAAAAAATGTGTTATAGATGCCTGCTTAATTCATTGCATATGTTCACAGACAGATACTAACCAACTGTTGTGGTATATTTGCAACACCCATTTAGAGTTCAAGATAAAGGGAAAAAAATGCAGATCCATTAGATTTTATGATTTTACATTTGTAATTTTTATGTTGTTTTTAAGCTTGTGTCTGGGATGTAGAATAACTCCTCTTATGAGGGATTGTTTTATTCCAGCTCTTTTCCTTGCTCCGAAATTGCGAGGGCAACTGACTTAAGTCATGTCTTTTTCACCTTGATATCAAAGGAGGAAAAGTGGTGTTCTACCACTGCTTCCTAGATTACAGACATATCTTTATCTTCTCTTAGTCCCAGTTTCTTAATGTGTCAAATTTACCATATTTATTTAGATAACAGTATTTCTTACACTAAAACTATATGAACTGATATTTTTAAGAGCTTTTTGAATGGAAGACATCATACATAATTTTGAGTGTTAGTAAAATCGTATCTGCATGGCATAGATCATAACTTTGTAAGTAACAAAGAAATCAACAACTGAATTGTACCTGCATGATTTCTGAGCTTTTCCACTTGCCGCATTTCTTAAGCTGACAGAGTTACCTTCATGACATAAGTACGCAGTAATATACAAATAAAGTATTATACAAATATTATCCAGAGTTTTATGGGAGTTCACCTAAAATTGGTCACAGATAGTCAAGTGAGTTAAAAATTGTCCTTCTATCTCCTAGTCCCATGATCAGCTCAGAAGAATGTACTCATTTTTTGAAAATATCAAATACTATTCAGAAATCAACATTTTAAAGGACTGCAAAATCTAAATTCGTAAAGTTGAAAGCTGACCCCTATAGGGTGAAAATGTCTCTGGGACATCGTTCCTACTCCTGAGATCTACTAAAGCAAATTTCACATTTATTTCCATCAAAAAGGCAAATTACTTTTCACAGAAAAAGATCAAAAGCATCAGAGTGGATACAGTATGTTAATAATAGGTGGGATAGTGAGGGCAGAAGAACTGATGGGAGACTTACGGTTCAAGGAATTTGGCACTTTTCATTTATGTTGGAAAAAATGTAAATGATGTCACCCTCACCTCCTAGTGCAAAGTTATCAGACAGACATCGCTAAGTGATATCTCTGAAATTAAACTGACTGGAATGTTATTTCCCCTTTTTTTTTGTTTTTTTGGAAGTCCTACAATTTCTTATTGTAAATGAAAGAAAAATCCACATCTGATGGTGTAAGAAACAAAGGTCTGTCTGTAGTCTCAGCACTGGATTATTGCTGTCCTATCTCAAAGCTAATTGAAATCCGAGATGCATGTATCGAAGCTGTAATGAGACACTGACAGATACCTTTCTGCCCCATTGGAAATGTAATCTTTCTATTGAACATTTTGTCCTGGCAAATTCCATCTACAACAGGAATAGGCATTTTGCATTTGAATCGAGAAGGTCACTACTTTGGATCAGATGATATGGTGCACACTCCACTTGCCTTGAGATGAAATTGATCCTTTATTGTGTTGAACATAAGACTGTGAATTTATTACACCTAATTATCTTATTGTTTCATGTACGTGCATTTGGAATACTAACGCTACTGTCACTGTCTTATCTTTGCATCATTGTGACAGTTCTCTTAAAAGCCAGTTACTCACTAGATAGTAATACATTTTGAATATTCATTTGTATTTCTTTATTAAATAAAGCAGAATAAGATCACAGAGTTTTATTTATTGATAATGGCCTTGAATAGACTGATTATTTGATAAAGTTGCCTCACTTTTGCTGCAGTAACGCAATAGTTCTATGGATAATTACTCAATCTTGTTTAAGTAAACTCATTTCCATCTAAATACCTAGAAACTAAACTGTGTATTCAATGTTTTGGTTGTTTTACTCATAAATGATCCCACTGACTTCAGTGAAGAGAGGCACCATAAAACTGAATGGCAGTTGCAACGTGTTTACTCATCTTCAGTGTTAAAACTTTCATTACCTTTCTTTACAAATGTTGCTTGTTATGTTTTTATAATGTAAGGTAAATTATACCCAGTGTATGTATTTTTTACCTCTTTTGTTTTGACGTGAATGTGTGCTCTTAGCATTTTCACTTCACATCAAATGTGTAGACTATTTATGAAAAAAAAAAAGGGAATAGATCTCTAGCTATGGAAGGAATAATGTGAAAAGGATAAATAACAGCTACTCTCTGCAGGTATGAACCTTATATGTGCTTATTTAAATCGATGGAAATTTCACTGTGAGCTGCAGTGAATGCAGGACGAAATCCTCAGCTCTTTCTGAAAATCGATTTGGTGTGTTCTTAATAGGCTTTCATGCCTTTGAAAATCTATCTCTAAATTACTGTTGGAAACTAACCAAGTAGATTGTGGAATTCATTTTATTCAAATGAATTCCACAATACTGAGTAAAATTAAAAGAAAATGCTTTAGTTTACTAGCATTTTATTTATCCAAAAAGATCAAGCTATATCTGGGATTGTGAAATCACCTTGTTTTATTTGCTGAAACATGTAGGGCTCAACAGAATGCTGATGTGAATCTGTGTATTTGAATTGTTTCTGAACTGTGAAGAATAGTGCTGGTACTAGGAAGCTGAGAGATGAGAAATTGCTATGTCAGGCATTGGAATGAAATGCATTTTAAATAGACTTTTTATATGGTACTGTAGCAATTTAAATTCTGATTTGGTGTCTGCTTAAGGAAATGTTGGAAATGCTTTTAGAAGTTTCTTAACCAATACTATGTTTGTCAGTTTGGTGATAGTGGATAACCCAAAATATTAAGATAGACTAAGCAACTTTTAATATAAAAACTGTGGCTTATTCTGATATTTATTTTGAATCTTCTGTTCACAGGAGATTCAGTAATGGCTGAAGAGTGCATGACACAGGCTGGCAGGTGGTAAAATATAAGGTTTGAATAAAGCTAATTTTTCCATTTCTTCCAACTTTATCTGCTGTCTTTCAGATTCATTAATCTGTTTTCTTAAACTGCATTATCATTAAATGTTATATTGACCATGAGATCATATAATGTCATGTTATATATTTTTTTACTACACTGTGCTATATTTACCCAGAGAACAGCATATTCTTTTGAAATCTTAGCTAGTTATATAGCTTTTGTAGATTTAAAATTACAACATTAACATTTATTTTATGTATTTAAGATACATTTTAATTTAGATATTATAATACAATATATTTATAGTTCATTACATTTCAATTTTGTAAGGTAGGTAACTCATCAATACATGCATTTATAAATTATGTATAGTTCATATAATAAAGATGTTGGGGTTATTATTAGTTCTATTTAATAAATTCAGGGAGTGAGTCAAGTCCAAATATGCTCTAAATACCTTATAATTTTAACTGAATCAAAGAGGAGAGACACTTCTGGAGGAAGTTCAAAACAAAAACTTTTTGAAAGTGGTGTTTGAGAAGCTGTTATATATTACTTATTTATAACTAAGAGGAGAAAAAAAGAAACAACAAATTTGAATGGAAATAAGGAACTATTGTAACTAGTAAATAATTAGTAAAAATTACCATTTCTGTATTTATTTGAAAGCCTGATCCTCAAAAACTACTGAAGTCATTCTTTTCAAACTAAACATGGTAAAAATGTGCCTGTTAGTCTGAGAATAAGTGTGAGTTGGCAAGTATTGGCCTAGAGGTGATTATTTTGAAAAGTTATTTTAAGCAATTGAAATGAAGGTCATACAATAAAAGTGCCATTTCAGCCATCTAGGTGAAATAAAGTCAGCTAATGCAGGTGTGCATTCTGGCAAGATTAAATAAGCATTGCAAAGACTGATACAGTCTGTATGGAATTCAGACATGTATCCGAGTGAGTAAACATCAAATGAAGGATTATCCCTACTTGTGAAGAATCTATTCCAGCAAGAAATTGAACCATGAACTACTGCATCTGAAATTTGCAGGATGACCTAGAGAGCTAAAATGAAATCCATAGTTTCTGTCATCAGTACACTAAAGATCTCTGCACTGTACTATAGTGCACAAAAGTGCATGTTCCCTACATTTACTTTTTTATAGGACTTCTTTCAGAATACTAATCAGACCTTGGTGTTCTGATTTTTTGGGAGTAGAGCTAGTAGGTTCTCTTTGCTGTTGCTTTTCATTTGAATGCAAGAAGGTTCTTATTCTAAAATAAGAACAAAAATATTGTGATGTTCTGAAGTGGCTTGAGAGGTAAATGGTGCTAAAATGCTACCAAATGTACAGGCCTGCAACAGTAACAGTAGCAATGAGGAAAAGGAAAGGATAAACATGAAAGAAAAATACTTTATTCCATATTTAACTTGGAATGGAAAGAGACTGTCAAAAGCATATACAAGAAAGACAACCAAGTCTACGAAACTAGATGTCAGGAGACTAGGAGAAAGAAAATTCTGAGGCTGCAGAATAAAGGTGTTAGCTACAAAGCAAAACTGATTTTGTACTGTAGGACCTGCCAAAATGATGACGCTAGAATATATTGATACAGGAACATCTTACATGTGTTACATATGTCTCAACTGCCAGAACACCAGACTAGACCACTCCAGAGCAAAGAAATAATCCATGGATAATGAGTTGAAGAGAGAAAAGATGTTTATATACCTTTGTTAATATGGTACAAAAAATAGAACTGTTGAACAAGGTAATGACAAATTGAATACTCTTAACAAAATTATTAATTATACGAGTCAGAGATAATGTTAATAACATGTGTAATCTCTGCCAAAAAAGTTTTTGTACTTGAAGCCTTGAGCGTAGTAATTTAAAACATATATATTTTAACAGTTGTCAGAGAGATAGGAGATAAGTAAGTGAGGGTAGAATCATTAAATTATTATTTATTTCAAAGCTACACTGATATTTAATGACTGAGAGGAATTACTTTGGGAACTACTTTTTGTAGCTAAAATTAACATGAAGAACTGTAATGATTTCCATAGACAATTATGGATGCTCAACAGTTCTAAAAATGAATCCTAATGCATCTCAAGTACATACATAAAGGTACACATGCAAAGTCAATCGTCCTCTTGAAAACTGTCATCAAACAGCACAATTGTCTTTTATTTGAATATCCCTTTTTTTTTTTTGTAGGAGGAGGGTCAGGTTATGAGATTCTATCTTCTGGATTCTAGAGATGATATGATCTGTAGAATCAATACTACAAAAAGACTTCACAATTATCTTGACTTTTAAACCACTGCATTTCTACTGCTGCGTGTTCAGATGACAGGCTCACTATAGTGTGTTATATTCCTCATATGATCAGGAAACTTGTGATAGCATTTGTTTTGTTTTGTTTCATTTTGTAAAGACAGTGGCATAGTTCTCTCTTAAAACACTGTTCCCTGATTGACTTTGCCAACATAAATGTGTGATTTTATCCAAATCATCCTTTCCTTATCTTTTCCTTGTAAGCCTTGTTTGTGCTAAAATGTATTTTAATCTGAACAAACTTCTAATTAAAACTTAATTCAATTTTAATTGAACAAGTGCAGCTTGTTCTGTAAAAGTCCCTTTTACAGAATTCCCCCAAGTTACTTTTAGATGTGTCATTTTAACTTAGGATATTTGCATAAACGTTTCTTTCATTGACTCTTCTGGCTGAAGTAGGTCTTGGTGTGGACACCTGCTCTCACCCATATGCCTTTCTTAATTTGACTGGTTGGTTGTGTGTTCACGTGAAGAACTGGATCAGCGTTCTGATACAGTTCACCATGTAACCCTGATGACACGTTACTACAATGGAGGAGAAAGTTACAAGTCAGAATTAAGAAGTAAGAAATCATGAAACTTCTTCTGTCCATGTACTTTCTTATTTTATCCTTACGGTAAGACAGAATGTGTTAGTTTCATGAATTTTCATAAACCTCTCATGGAGTGAATTCATAGAGAATATGACTGCACAAAATTAGGACTATCTAATAATTCTGCAAGCCTTTTTAAATTGTTTGTTTCCAATCCTTTGTCTAGCTGCATAAAGTGAGTGGATTAGGGCTTATTGTATACAAAACTGTTCTGAAGAATTTAGGGGTTTAGCAGAATATCCCAGCAACTAGAACTCTGCAGAAGAGTCCAGTTAAGATATGGTTAAATATTTTTGCCGCCCACTGTTGTAAAACTTACAACAGCAAAGAAACATAAACATACATTCAAGTCAATGAAAAGTAATTAGCTAAACCCTCTGACATCACACTTGGTGTGATTTGATTATATAACCAGAAATGAAGCTTTGTGTTTATGAAAGCTAGATTTCCAAGTAACATAGTAGTGAATTGCAGCACATCTTTGCCAGTGCTTTTTGACTCACTGAAACAGAAAAGGGTTTTTTTTCATTTTATTTATTCTGTAACAAATGGCAGCATGTATGTGATATCACTAATAAACAACATAGGCTTGTGGAACATTAGAATAATCTTATCCAGAAAATGTGCTTATTTCAAGCAAAGCGTGAGTTTACATAATTTCATCTTTGGGGTGATATACAGGCACTTTTACTGTAGAAATATAGGCCTGATCCCCTTAGACCTTCAGTCATAGAACTCAGTTGAAGTACATTTCTTCAGACCTTATCTACTTTACTCACTGAAAAGCTTTCTTGCTATTATATTTATATTAGTGACATAAATGGAAGCCCTATTCAAGAGCAAGGAATTTGCTGGACGATAACAAATTAGCAAATAGACTATACAAACAAAAAGAAAAGAGATGGTTCTTCAGTGATGAGTGCTGTAATCCAAGTATAAAATAGGTTGGACAGAGGTAGAAAGTTTACTGTTTACAAAAGACCAAGACAATATTGGCTAGTATACCAGATACTGATTTCAGTGTATTCAGTGACTGAGGCATGGTAAAGTTTTGATAAGTGTCATGGATCAAGACAGTTTTAAGAGAAGAGCTTTGGAGAGCTAACAAAACTGGATCCCAACAGCTTAGACAACTGCTTAGGCATTGATGATAAGTCTACTGATAAGCAACACTTTAATCATGGCAAATATTGATATGATCTGTCTGGTGGGTTTTTTTTACTTTTACTGCAAATAGAGTATAAGGATCAGAAGCCAACTCATGTTTAAATATACACTACAGGCACCTGAAGGGCAGTTGTGCAGGGTAGCACTTGGGTATTTGACTTTTAGCGTCTCACATTATGCAGAATTTTCCAGTGTGCTTACATCTTTGAATAAGCGTTAGTTGGATTTTATGATACTTTTACATCATAAAAAACTTAATTACTGCCTTCCATTTAGAAGCACAGTCAGTTCTGCCAGCACAAACAAAATGATGGCACGTAAAAATACACTGATAGTTGATTAATATGAAAAAAATATGTTTAGCATTCATTTTCTGAGTCAAGTTTGAGGTGAATAGTTGGAAAAAAATCTTATTGTATAAACAAAGGACATACTGGATTAATAAGTCTTTGAAATATAGGCAGTATTCATAGAACTCTTCTATGCCTTTATTTTAGAGGTAAAATGCAGCTGCACTTCAATGTGTCAAAAAAACCTGTTTCAGAGCGAAATCCATGCTGAAATCCAGCTTGTATAATTTATAACTTTGTCAGGAAGCAAAGAAAAATCTTAAATAATTATATTGTCTTTGGACCGACAGTCTTATAATGTCATTCTCAGTACAGCTGAGAAACAGAAAAGCAAAGAACGCTGAACATGCTGTCAGGGAACATGTCCTTAAGTTTTTTGTTAACTACCTATATATATATATATATATATGTATATTCTGTGGCTACAGTTTGACTTTGAAAGTAAATGTTCAAGCATCTGATGCTCTGTTGTTTACACAATGCTACAATTATACAAAGTTACTTATAATGCCAGGAAGAACTGTGGACAAGGGTCAGACAGTGAACAGCGGCACGGAGAAACCAGTTTCTTAAGGTTATAAAGACAGTAGTGGAGTGTGACATTCTGAACTAGGACCCTTCTTTAGTAATTTCCCCTGAAAGTCTAAGATGGCAGTTGGCTAGCACATTGCTTGAGCTCCTGTCTTCACAGAAGTGAGTGGAAGAGCAGCTGTAGCAAAGTATGGATTCTATGGTATATATAGATATACTGCAGTGCATGTATGTATATATCTGCATATGCTCACACACATAAACACTCAGTAGTCAAGATATTTCCTTTTCAGAAAAGCCTTCTGTCTGCAGAATTATGCCATTTCTAAGCCATTTATGTAATATCAGTCAGTCAGGAGGATATGTATTAAAGGCAATTTGATGTTTGGCAAAAATAGTACATTTAGCAGCTTATATGTTTATAGGAAACTTTTGTAAGATGTTAATACATAAATTTTGGTTTGTGACAAACTGTAGGCTCAAATGCTGGTTTTTAGGTATCTTAAATTTGTTCTTTTTGTTTTTTCATATTTTGTATTGATAGTTTGATTACTTGTGAAATACAATCATGTTTAAGGAGCTTATATCCATAAACTCAAAAGTAACTCAGTTTCTTTAAGTTAACATTTGGAGTGTGGAACTAAGTTAAGCTTTTAATTCTTGCAGTATATACTTATTTATGTTTTATTATTAACTATAGGAGCAATGTGCTTGTCATTTTGCAAAATAACTTCATAGAACTCTGTTAATAAAGTAGCATCAGTCTGGAAAGCTGGGAAGCTGCCAGCAGGACTTCTGGTTTTCTGCTTGAGATCCTGTTTGCACGTATATTTTAGAGTTTTGACTTCTTTTCCCCCCATATATTATAGGAAAGCACTATGTTTCTAGCTAGTTTCCACTGATGCAGTGTATATATAGTTACATATACCATTTGGTTTTCATTGGCACCTTTTCCTTTCCTTTCAGAAAAGTTCCTCTGGTTATACTGCTAACTGTAATCATGGCTGGTTGGTTGCCTTTGAAAAATCTCTTTGTACAGATTTCCGTGTTCAGTGGAAATAAGATGTGATGTTTTGTCTTTCTGACCGGTCTGACAAATTATGTTTCATAATGTCAGCTCCTTGATTTGTGCTCTGAGGGTTGAAAAGAACTGAGGCAAGGAAGTGCTGTCTGGGAAGACTGGGAATTTTGTCCCAGTCCTGCACTGAACTACATAAATGAAATGGCCAAAAGAAAGTGACCTATTATCCTGTTGCAAAATTCAGTTCAATTAAAAATCTTTACAAAACTAAAAAAGGACTTTATTTTTCAGACTAAATTGTGAGCATTTATTTTCACATATATCAACAAATATTATCTTAAAGAAATCCTAAAGCTGCCTTTGTCAAACATAGGATAGTTTTATATGGCATTTTGCGGGAATAAATGTGAACTTGCTCTGCCTCTGCACTGAGCCTGCTGGACTCAATATGTAATGAATATGGTGACAGTTTGAACTAGCATTGACAAGCCCAAGCTTGAGCTATTAAAAAGGTTTTAGTTTAGTTATAGACCTGTTTAAGGCTGTAAAGTGTAGTAAATCTTGTGAGGTGGGTTATTTCACTTTTAACAGAAGACTGAACATTTTATGCCTTAGAGTCTACCTTTTTGATATGCAGACTCCTCATTTAGCTTCATAGAAAAGATAAGGAGTTGTCTTATTCATAATGATAAACCTCTACATAAAAGGAAAACAACTGAATGTAGAAGGCACTAGTTACCAGATAAAAGCATACAACCCAATTATCAAAAATTGAAGGTAGATAAATGTGAACTATTATTTAGATACTTCAAAAAAAGGTGATTAATTACAATTTGGAACAATGTGTCTACAATAGGAGGAATATTCTATCATCTACATTCTTTAATTGCCTTTTTTTTTTCTGTATGCCTGAGGCACAATATTTGAACTGATATGGGAATTATTGATTAAAGGCTGACAACCTGTGATTTGTAGAAGGTCAGAATAGTTCACAGAGGCTGGATTTCCCACTCTCTGAACTTCCTGGTAAAACCTTTTGCCTTGAATGTCATCATTAAGAATCCCATTAGCCACCCATGGAAAACAGAAGGGAGAAGTAAGACAAAAGAGGTTTTGAAACAGAAGCTCCAATGTCTCACTCCATATTAAAAGGGGAGGAAAATGTAAAACTCCAAACTGAATCTCAATTTACCGTGTTTTGAAAAATAAAATATGTGTTTCTGAAAGGTATTCAGTGCTGAGTCTGCCATAAACCTAATGGTAATTTTGTAACTATGTTTTAGGTTATTAGGTTTCTCTTCAAAGTAATTCTGTATTCAGGGGAGTCTCTGTAGAATGAAGGATTCACTAAGACTTTGGGTAGTACCAATTGTTCAGGTAAACTTCTAAACTCCAGGAAGCATGTCTGTATACTCTAAATTCAGGGCTTTGCTAAAGTATCTGTTCAAGAAACACTGATACTAAAGGTAATCTTTAGCATACGCAAAAATAACAAGTGATTATTAACAGTGGCTTGAAGATAATACTTTTTTTCAATAAATGCTCTTTGGAAATTTTGCAGGTGATAACTGAGTATCTTAAGTATGCTATTTTCTGGCAGCAAAACCAGTACTGCAATAACCAGTACAACTTAATGGAAAGATCTGTTATCCTTATACCTAAAGTTCCTGAGATAATCATAACTTTGCAAAAATGTAAAATCAGTGACTCTAGTTAGATGAATTTACTTTAATGTCAGGATAAACTGCTGTCCATGCAACTAAATGAAGGAAAAGGGAACAGTAGGAATTTTTACCCATTTTTTTCTCTTATATACATATAGTTCAGGACCTCCAGTATATTTACCTCAGTAATATGATACTGTATTCCCATCACAGGACTTAAACTTTCAGACCCAGTAGATGATATTTATCCCTGGTTTGTTTAATTATTGAGTAACGATGGATTTTTTTTTTTAATGCATATAATTTAATGAGAAAAATTACTAAAATTTTGTTAAGTTATCTGTTAATAATTATGTTTGAAATCCTATGCCCTCTCAGTGCTAAACTACCTCAAACTGTCTTCTCCTCTTAATATTTACTGTCTGCTTATTGTAAAATCTTGCTTTGCTTGTGAAATTCCCTGCATTGTGATGCAAACATATTTCGATATCTCAAAACATTGCACTTTCCAAAGGTACTGCAGGTTAACAAAAGAAAACAGTCTGATAATCAGCTGTAAAAAATTTAATGTTGCACCAGTCTGCCTTATAAGCAAAAAATCTTAACCCCTGTTTTAATGTTCAGAGCATGTAATCCACAACTAAAGAGTGCACAAAAAGGTATGTAGACAATGAATTGCTAAAATAACTGTGATGATACAGAGTTCTGCAATCACTATTTTCTCTGCATATAAAGCAAGTCTCCACCTGGCAAATTCTAATGACAGTCTTTATTAATTACACATATGTTGCAATATGCACTGTGGTCAACTATATATAAAAAGAGTATATTTTTCCCATTATAGTTAGACATTTGCATGAAAACACAAATAGTTTCTTTGCTGCTCTGTGCTCTGGCTTGAGGCCAGTAGCTTTCCTGCTTATTGGTTGTAGCATAATCTAAAAAAGAGGCTGAATAAAATAATTGACCAAGAATATAGCTTCAGATAATATTGTCTATGTGCCCCACTCTGTCTTTCCCTTTTCTGTCTCTCCCTAGGGGAAAAGCAGCTATCTTCTGTATGCTAAATCCAGTTCCTACCCACAGCAATCATGTAAATCTTGGCATCAGTCTCATAGCAGAATAAAAAGTCAAATCAGCAGGAAACTTCCACATAAGAGCAACAGGCAGCCCCATGAGGGGAAAAAAAACCCAACAAAAAATATCCTCTTAAGCTCTTCCATTTATTTTCTCTCAAAAATAAGCATTCTCCTCATTAGAAACACTCAGGTTTTCTTGTAATTTTTAAGATAATATGCCTTCAAAGAATAACATCTCATTGTTCAAGAAGCTTGCCAGTCTTTCAAAGCCTTTTATTTCAAAGCTTCTTTCTGAATAAATAAATCTATAAAGAGAACAAATAGAAGTTTCTGCTTTTCCTAATGGTTTGCGTAGAGGCTACACAAGCTGTCTTCTTTCAAAATGAGTCAGACCTTAAATTATAGATATAAAGTAATCAAAAATTGTTGGATGTAGCTGGTAGGATGGATTTTATGTATTTTCTGCAGAGACTGACTCTGAAGCCACAAAAATTGAAAAAATTGAAAACTGAATATCTTAGATGAAAACCCCAAGGTATTCTTTATTATTACAGTCCTATATATTCAAAATATTATTAGTAATTTGATTAAGAGTACTTTGAATGCTTAGAGCTAGGCAAAGGAGGGCTAGATATAATACAAATAACTATCATGTAAACATGTTGACAACATAATAAAACTAAAAGTGTGGTTTGTAACAGAATCTGAATTTGTACTTATTGGACTGATGTACAAAATGTCTTTGTATCCAGTTATTACATTTCACAAGAGCTTACTTCAGAGCAAATTAGCCCTTTAAGGTGTTAGGAGGAACTGACTTATTCATACTAAACTGGCTTGCCCTCCCCAAAAATGAAAGAACTATTACCAGGGTTATCAAATAAAGAAAATGCACTCAGATATTTTGTTTGCTAGAGCAAAGATTTGAGAATATAAAGTTAGAAATAACATGTCCTTAGAAGAACTGGAGAATGGAGCTTGGAATAAGAAATGTTATTCAGTGAACGGAACACGTGTAACTCAGTGGCTTGGGAAGCTTAATGTTATTAAGTGTAAAATGATGCAATTTGTAGGGAACATGTGAAGAAGAGTTTGAACTCGCACAGGGTAGTAATCTGAAGTCAGGAAGGAGATCTGGGATCGCTGTGAAGAGTTCAGACCATATGTGGATTCGCTGATAAAGTTTCCTGTATTCCATTTCTGCATTAGTTCCTGAGGAAAACTTGAAAATTACAGAGGCTCTAACAGTACCCAAGACTCTCTAATGACTGGCATGGGCTTAAAAAGGAGTAAGTCAAAATAAGCACTCTATGTAATTTGTGACAGAATATTGACTTTATAGAAAAAGCAGGTACAAACAAGACTACAGCTACAGTCAGAAATTAGAGTAACATTGAACTCTACTGTCTATGAAGTTCACTAAAAACTCTGGAAGCAAATTTTACTTAGTAAAATATCTTTTAAATACTTAAGTGTTAATATTCCGCCTCAGTCCCCTCTTCTCCAGACTGAACAGCCCCAGATCTTTCAGCCTTTCCTCATAAGAAAGATGTTCCACTCCCCTGATCGTCTTGGTGGCCCTGCACTGGACTGTCTCCAGAAGTCACCTGTCCCTCTTGAGATGAGGAGCCCAGAACTGGACACAGGACTTCAGATGAGGCCTCATCAGGGCAGAGTAGAGGGGGAGAAGAATCTCCCTTGACCTGCTGACCACACTCTTCTTGATGCATCCCAGGATGACACTGGCCGCCTTGGCCACGAGGGCACATTGCTGACTCATGTTTAGCTTATTATCAACCAGGACTCCCAGGTCTCTCTCTGCAGAGCTGCTCTCCAGCAGGTCAGTCCCCAGCCTGAACTGGTACATGGGGTTGTTCCCCCCTCCAGATGCAGGACTCTGCACTTGTCCTTGTTGAACCTCATGAGGCTTCTCTCTGCCCAACTCTCAAACCAGTCTAGATCCCACTGAATGGCAGCACAGCCTCTGGTGAATCAGCCAGTCCTCTCAGTTTGGTGTCATCAGGGAACTTGCTGAGGGTACACTCTGTCCCCTCATCCAGGTTATTGATGAAGATGATAAATAAGACTGGCCCCAGAACCGATCCCTGTGGAACTCCACTGGCCACAGGCCTCCAATTTGACTTGGCTCCATTGGTCACCGTCCTCTGGGCTCTGTCTTTCAGCCAGTTCTTGATCCACCTCACCATCCACTCATCCAGCTCACACTGCCTGAGCTTTTTGATAAAGATGTAATGGGAGATGGTGTCAAAAGCTTTGCTTTTGTCTACCTTGACAATGTCAAGGTAGATGACATCCACTGCTCTCCCCTCATCTAGCTAGCCAGTTATACTCTCATAGAAGGCTATCAGATTGGTTAAGCAGGATTTCTCCTTGTTGAATCTGTGTTGACTTCCCCTGATAACCATCTTTTCTTGTATGTGCTTAGAGATAACATCCAGGATGAGCTGTTCCATCACCTTTCCAGGGATGGAGGTGACACTGACTGGCCTGTAGTTTCCTGGATCCCCCTTCTTGCCCTTTTTGAAAACTGGAGTGACATTGGCCTTCCTCCAGTCCTCAGGCACCTCATCTCTGCTCCGTGCTCATTGAAAAATTATAGAGTGGCTTAGCAGTAACATCAGCCAGCTCCCTCAGCACTTGTGGGTGCATCCCATTAGCACTTACGAATTTGTGTGTGTCCAGCTTGCCCAACAGGTCTCTAGCTCCATCCTCCTCCACCAAGGGCAGGTATTCTGTTCTCTAGACTATCTTACTCTCCTCCAGGGACTGGGCTTCCCTAGGGCCAGCCTTGGCAGTGAGGACTGATGCAAAGAAGACATTCAGTAATTCTGCCTTCTCTGCATCCTCTGTCACCAGGACACTCTCCTTGTTCAATAGCGAGTTCACATTCTTCCTAGTCTTCTTTTTGCTATGGATGTACTTGATGAAGCCCTTCTTGTTTTCCTTTCCTTCTCTTGCCAGGTTTAATTCCAGAAGGGCTTTAGCCTTTAGTTTCATCCCTACATGCTCTGGCAACATTCCTCTACTCTTCCCAAGCAACCAGGCCCTTTTTCGACCTTCCATGAACTTCTTTCTTCTCCTAAAGTTCCTCCAGTAGCTTCTTATTCATCCACACAGGCCTCTTACCTCCTTTTCCTGATTTTGTTCTTGTGAGGACACACTGATCTTGGGCTTGGAGGAAATGGTGCTTGAAGATTGACCAGCTTTCTTAGGCACTCCTACTATCTAGAATCCTATCCCATGAGATTCCTTCAAGCATGTCTAGAAGAGGCCAGGTTTTGTACGACCCTTCCAACAGTGTGCAATAAAGTGAGGACAAGATTTATCTTTATCCTTTATGATTTTACATTGCTAAAAACATTAAGAAGCACATTTATACACTTCCAGCAGCTACTCATTAGGTATGGAGACTTGGGAAATGATGGTATCATTTCATATTGCTCTGTAAACACAGAAAGAAGAGTGCTTTATTTTTATTGCGTAATTATCCAGAAAGTATCTTTGTTCAGGCATCTCATCTTTATTCGTGAATTATAATGAAAATGAAACTCAAAGGCTTTTTAAGCAAGATATTTCTGTAAAACCATATACCATAAATTGTTATAAATGGAGAAGCCACTGCCTGTCTACAGCAAATACACCATGAAGACAGGTTTATACAGTTCACAGTGCAGGCTGAATATACAAGAAGATTGAAAGGGAGCAGAGAGGGCTGTCTGGGAGCAAGGCAGGCATGGATCTAGCAACCAGGTTCAACATCATCAGGCAAGTTCATGGTGCTGAAACAGGTCAACAGCCATGCTGGAAAGTCAACCCACAGATCATAACCAGACTCACTGAGGTTCAGAGTCCTGTGATCACTGGACATCACCACCGGTCCATGGTGATGGGGTCAGGCAAAAACCAGGCCAGGGAGACAGATCCAGTGGGGCCCAGGCAAGGACTAAAGCACCCAGGTTGAGCTTCATGAGAACCTCTGCACTCGTGGGCAGGGGTATATGAGTGAGAGTCCCAGGTGAGACTGATGAGGGCGATTAAAGCTCAATACTGTGTTCAGGGCTCTGATGATTCTAACATATAAATTTTTATCCATTAGCGGTCTTGCATTTGGGATAGACCAGAATTATTCCAGAGGCTGTGTCTTCCTGAATTGTTGTTCAAATTCCTCATTATAGATGCAGTATTAGCAACAATGAATACTCACACAGACTTTCTTGTATTTTTAATCTTTCTCTGTATCCGCTCAGAATCAGTAGCCAGACAGTATTAGTACTCCCATTGCCCTAGCAATCTATGATTTGTCCTTTAACTGCAACAACTAATGTGTTTAACAAAAAGATCAAGCACTCAACCTGAATTGCTAGCATATTTATACTGGGGGTCTTTTAACATAGTATTTATACCAGATCAAATAGTCTTAGCAATGAGAGTAATGTCCTGGAGAATCAGAATTACACTGAATTTTGCCACTTTGTTGACCTAAACACAAATACTAAGTTTTGTGAAAAACCACAGTGCCCTGTATACATCAGTACTCTCACTGTTACTAGCACTGTGAAATCACTACCATAATTATCTATAGGAGACAAAATATCTTCGAGTATGGCCTAAGAGGACAAGTAAGCAAGTCAGATAAAAAAATAGCACTAGCATACCATGTATAAAATAGCTGTCAAGAGGGCTGAAACTAGTATATCTGGTGGAATATATCAGAAAACATGCTTACAAAGTCAGTATCCACAAGAGAAGAAGAGAAGCTGTTAGCATGTATCAGAGAGGAGAACTTCACTTTTTGTTTGTTTGAAATTAGCACTAATGTTAATGTTCAAATAGCAAACGTACAGGAAGTTCCTGTTTTTCTAATTCTTGCTATTTTCACACCTTGTATATGAGCTTATCCCTAAACTTTCATGCTCTTATATTCTCTTTGTTGAGTCTTTTAACCAAGCTTGTACTTGCACAGAAGTTAAAAACTGGTGTTTTAAGAAGTCTGAGTTAGAAGACAAGAAAGAACAATTCCAACATCAGACATGAGGAAATACTGTGTTTCAAATGAGCCCTTTAAAGAATATAAAACTAAATATATAAATGCTGGCATGACTGTGTGTTTCATGTCCGCTAACCTTGTAATTTTATTTCAAGGCAGATGACTCATCATACTGTATTATCTAAAGCAATGACAGACTAGCATCTGCCAAAGGTCATTTGGGTAATGCTTGCCACCTAGTGGATTACTACTTGTATACAAGCAGTACTGCTGGAAATTTTTTTGTTGGAATGAAATTCCCGTTGAAAATTGATGTGAAAATTGCTATAAAAATTTCAAACTTTTTCACTACTTTTATCCATTTTCTGAAGCTCTACTTATAGTTTTTACTTCACTTGGCAATAGGCAAAAGATGGAATTTGTGAGCCAACAAGTACACATAGCCATGGACTCAACTGCAGACTCAAGCCCCAAGGTAGCATCTGTTAGCTGGTAGTCTGTGATGACTGTATTTGGCAAAGATAAGAGAGCTCATTGAAATTTGTATCAGTTGTTTTTACCTCTTCTAACAGGTGTTAGCTGTGGCCTTGTCATTTTTGTTACAACAAAAGTTCTGATATGTGTACAGTAGTAACTGGATTTTCTCAGCTTTACCTGCTGTCTTCTATTTATCTACATCACTTGGAATGGTTGTCATCATGTTTTTTTGAGCTGGACTTCAGTCTCTTCCTGTATAGTAACATACCCTTCATTACTGCCAGTTAGTCTTACAGAGATTAAAAGCATTGCTCATGCTATAACATAATGCAATAATCTGAATGTTACACGTTTCCATCAATTAAAACCACTTCTCCACAGAAATGCAGTCCTGCTGACAAAATCTTGAGTCCTCTCTTTCAAGTGTGAATACAACCGAGCTTTTATTGAATTCTGTGATAATTAACATACTGAAAATTGAGGGCTATTTTACTAGAACTTTTCCGCAAAAAATCCAGCCCACAGGAGACAGTTATCAGCAACAGGGAATTGTCAGGTCTGACTACAAGAAGTTTTCTGATATACTGATAATTGCAACACTGTGTTTTACTCTGAATGATAATGATGATTTTGGAAAGTTTTAGCCAACAGCTATTATTCTGGAATAATCAATTTCTGCATTACACTTTTAGAAGAGTTTCCAATTAATCATACTAAGCTCAAGAACGTGCTCAATTCTTACTTATTACAGATACGGTCAAATAGATGGTTTTGCCATTTATAGCATTTTATGATCAATAACCTATTGACGAGTAATTTGATGTACAGAGGTTAAATCTGGGTCAGAAGATTCCATGAGGTCAAAACCTTTGCTCTGCGTTCAGTTTTGCTGATATTTATCAGAGTATTGGATCTTACAGCACCTTATGTGACCATCATACATCAGACTTTATGACCTTCTCTTATTTGCTATGGCAATCTCATGATTGAGGACAGTTCTGGGTTTTTCTCCTTCTAACAACTTCTTTGGGAAATTTCTTCATTACCAGAAAGTGAAATATGTGTGGTTTTTTTTCTTTATATGGTGAATTTATTCACTTTCCATTACATACTGATTATCCTTCTAATGTTACAGAGTATATAAATTTCATCAAGAAGATCACCAAGATCACTTGGAAATAAGAAGTATTTAAGAAATTTTGAACAACTATCCTCCTGTTTTTTATAAAAAGTAATCATAAAAACAACTTGATTTAGAAAGTTTTATTTTAGTACCATGCTACAAAACTGTACTCGATGGTAAGATTGAAAAATAATTTTTATTAACATAAAAAAGAATCATTATGAGAGAAATGGTGATTAAACACTTGCTTTCATCTACTAATAAGTACTGAGAGTAACAAAACAATTAAAGTTCTTGTAAACAATTAGAAACGGAGGAAGAAATATTCTGAAATAGATGCAAAGCAGTCTTCTGAAATAGAAAATATTTGGCAGTATCTTTTAGTCTCTTAATAAAATATCCATGTAAACAAGTAATCCATAATTACAATATCATATGCAATCTTATTGTTACATGTAGTAAAAAAAATACATGTAATGACTGTACATCAATTTTTAAATCGAATTTGCACCATCATTTCTCAGTTTCATTAATGTTGGAAGAAACACTGTTCTGCTTCTGTGTGCAGTACTGCATGACAACATGTAAATACATTAAACATTACTTTTTTCCAGGCATCTTAAAAAAATAGCACTTTTAATATTAGGTGAAGTTACAAAACTATGTTTTTATAGGAATCCAAACTTGGAATGTAAGCTCTACAGTCCTGTCCTTGTAAAAATAACAATGTATAAAATTTCCAAACAATGTAGAAAAATATTGATAAAATAAGCTAGAGTTCTAGCTTCCATTTATATCTTTGAAAATATACCTTTGTATTTCCTGTGTTGCTACTATTACACATAAGTACAGTTAAGAAAAGCTGCATGAAAAGAAAGTTAATGGAAGGCCACTTTGAGAAGCAGATTTAAGAATATGGGCTTTTTCAGAGAAAATTACTTGCCAGAGTCCTATGTATTTTTATTTAGCACTTGAACTAACCTCAGGTATTGCAAGAATACTTAAGAGACTTTTTAAATCAGTTTTGAACAAAAGCCAAAAGTCTTTAGCATGTCCAGTCTGTTCTAAATTGCACATACCAAGGTTAAGCAAGTTTAGGAGCTCACAGCTACTGCATCTCATGGGGCCCTTCCAGACCAAAGCAGCCAGAAGCCCACATATCATACATATGAGATCTCATTGATTATCATAATTTCCCAGAACGGAATCTACCAGCTCCCACTGAGTTTCTACTATCATGTTTAACCTCAAATTTGAAGGAAAAAAAATATAGTCTGGCAGACTACCCTCCAAAGGCTGCTAATTCTTGATTTTCACTTAGTTTTATATCATCAGAATAGAGAAGTAAAGGAAAAGGAAATGCCACTATTCTTTTTCAAGTATGATTACCCTTGAACAGTACATTAAAAAAACAGGAAAACAGAAGGCATACTGGTTATTATAGCTTAACTTCAACAACATTTAGAACCATTCATCTAAAACCTGTTGATTTCAATGTATCCCAGTCAGTGTTGTCACAAAAATAATTGGGTTTTTTTTTTCCCCAATACACTGTACAGTTAAGAATATCTTCCAGAATAATCCTTAGACAAGTGAACTACTTTCCACACCAACACATGTGTTTATTAGATGACTTAGTAGTATGCAAGGATCAAATTAGCTTATTTTCAGAAGTGGATGAGACACAGTAATAGGCCAATATATACTAACTTGAAATGCTGTTGCTTGCGTGAGTGCAGTATAGAAAGCTAGCTTAGTAAATTACTAGAATGGTTGAGTTCATTTATTCAATTCATGTGTTATACTTAAAAAGTGTTAATAGAGCATCTCTCACAAGAACTAAACATGGATCCATCAGCTGTAAGGTGCTTATTCATTTCACAAAAAAAAAGCAGACTTGTTGAGCAGAACACAACAAGATCAAAAGAAAACACAGCATAGCTTAGTGTTCTCCAGAAGCTACTGTGAATCCCTCTTCCTACTTAATGTTCATCACATAAATTTGTAACAGGATGCATAACATAATCACACTGTGTCAGTTGAGCACTTATGCCATGTAAAACAAGGACTCATTTTTCTCTCGGAAAGCTGCTATCAGTACCATTTGCCTTTTATGCTGAAGCTGCACATAACAGCTTTAGGGAAGACAGATAATTGTATGGAACTTGAAACAACAGGGAAAAAGCTGTTTCACTCATTGCAGATAGTGGGACTGGAGGAGTGCTCACACAGCAGGATAGTATTCCTTCATACCTGAATTCTACACCAAAAGATTTAAAAGCAGGTATTTTCTCATATGAAGCAATACACCAACACTAGGTGGGTGTCCGTCATTCACAAACATATGTAACTAAAAACACAGAACTCTGAAATGTAGACCTTGAGTACCAAACTCAGAAAAGTTTTCCAAATAATTTACTGTGCTAGCTTTCTATGCTGCCAAATAATTAAGTGTTACTACAAATCAAAGAACAGGAGCAAAGGTGCTTCTTGTCAAAGAAGATCCAGAATAACTCACAACCAAAATTGCTTGTACTAATGCAACACTGAACAAAAAAAAAGCATATTTGCCAAAGTTTAACGTGTTTAAACATTTTTAAAAAGTGAAGTAGATAAAAATTTCTGTATTCTTTAAAATAGTGGGAAACTATATGCTGTCTGAAACTGTAATGCAACACAAACAATGGTAAATTTGGAATTGTAATGAGCTCTGCAGGTTTTACAAGAGAATATAATAGAAAACCTCATGATTTTGGATACGTGCAATCAAAATAATCTACTATATTTTTCTATAGCAGTAAAAATAAGTATTGTTTATATCTGTGAAAATAATAAATGAGCATAATACATTAATAGTCTGATTATTAGAGATATAAAAGTAAAGTGCCAGTTGAGATTCAAACTGCATTATTTAACACTTCAATTTCAAATTAAACAATCATATAGTTTCTATAATTTGCTTATAGATTAAAGTATGTCTTCATGCCCATGATGATGATGATAATGATTTTAACACCAGTGTGGAGATACAAAAATGAGCTTTCAGTTAATAGCAAATCAGCAAAGCTCACCTGTTTCTTGGAGGAAGCATTTCTGACTTCAGGCTCCTTTTGTCTGAGAGACTGCTAAAATTCTCCTCTAGTTTCTAACCTAATTTCTAGTTTAGTGCCATGAATCAATGGAACTGTGCAGTCAAATAAAATAGTAAAATGCTGCCTTTTGGATTAAAAGGAAAATTTGGTTTAAGTGATACGTATTTTTTCTAAGTATGCATCTGTAGTTTTCCAAATATGACAAATTCTGCTTTTGGAAGCATTTACATTTGGAAATATACAATTCCCTTAAATTTCAGTAATGATTGTACATAATCCAAAGCCAAATGTTGTCTGTGTACAATATATTTGGTAGAGTTGGTTAAAAAAGTCAACAGATATATTCTGATTTAAAACAAACAAACAAAAGGAAGGTTTAAAAGAAATGTATCATTTCATGATTTCAGGCAAAGCTTTGTTTCTTTTTTTTTAATTAAAACTTTTAGACTAAACATTTTTATGGTGCAATCCTGCAAAGTGCTGGATGACCTCAAATCCCATAGACATTAGCAGGTGGTGAGGGGGTTAATCAGCTTGAGAAATAAGGGCTTTAAAAAAAGTAAACATTACCAGATAAATTAAATGTGACCAACTAAATTGTGCTGTCTGGTATACTTTATGACTCTGATTCATAACCTGCAAAATCACTCACGGCGAAATTTTGTCTCAATCTTGTTAACTTTTCATGGCTATAGGAGATATAAGTATTAAATTTTAAGAAGTGATATGGAAAACATTGTCCAATTATGTGATTTTCCCATTATGTGATGTCATTCATGCTCTCATTTTTTAAATGAGGACTGAGCATGAACCAATATAATGTGTTTAGGACATAATGGAATTTAAATTCATATGCAGAAAACTTGGGAATCTTGGAGCGAGCCATACTGAAAATAAAACTTCAACCTATTATATGTCAATATAACTAAACTGGAAGGAACCAGGGGGTGGAGGGGTGGCAGTATAATAGTTATTCTGTATCTCCTTTACATAGTTGATCGTTGGCCCGCTTCATCAAATTTGAGGTTTTGTTTTCTGGCTGCTTCACTATTGATCCTCAGATCAGATTTATCTGCATTACTACCATCTGTCATTGTGGATTCTGCTTCTGTGCCTTCAGCAGTCCCTCCAATGGGCTGCAGAACTTCAGCATTCTTTTCTGGGGGACGCTTCCAATGGGGTCTGCTTGCCATCCACAAAATAATTGCACCAAATATGACAAGCAAAAGACCAAGACAGTTGACAAAAATTGCCTCTGGTGGAGATTCATTATATGCAGGATTTGTCCTTTGGAAGGGAAAAGAAAATGTAAAAAGGTCAGTTGTTTTAAAGACAATCCTGGTCTCAAAACAACAGTCTCTTACTAGGTAGGTAGTCTTTTTAGAACAAAACAAACCAAAGAAACGTCACAATACTAGACGGTTATTAGTCAGTGCAAACAGAAGTACTGTTTGCAATGACTAGCCTTAACAGACAAGTGGAAAAAAAATACTTACAATGAAAAGATAAGCTTTTCTGTGATTCCCATGAGAGCTGTTGCAATCACTGTTGCAAAGATGGTAAGACCTGAATAAACATGTATTGGCATGAGGGCTGCTCGGAGAGGAACTGGAGCAAAAGGGAGCAGAAAGACGGCAAAACCGAAGAAAAGCTAAACACAAAACAGATTGGTAGTTAAAGCTGGTTGGGAAGCAAGCAGCATTTCTCAAGCAGAATAAAAATCATCATAAATATTTGATTTTGCATTGCCTGCAAGTACAAATTTAAAAATAATTGGTATTTTTATTTCTTAAATGTGTTTCCCTTCAAAACCAAGCCAATAATTCTCGGTTAGCATCTGGGAAGCAGACATGAAATATTTTGTAAATCATTCCACCTGATACCAGTGTCCAATCTTATTGGTAATGCTAGAACTGCAACCAAATTATGTACTGGAAACACAAGTTTTCTGTGTCATTAATGCAGTAATAATTTATTAAAGGTATGAGTAGCTACATTTTTGCAGTTTCATCAAGTCCTGTTCTCTGTTTCTATTATGGATTTACATATAAGTGAAGATTAGAAGGCAGTCTAAGCTTCTGACTTGAGCAGGCTAAATAATTTTACCTTTATAGACTTTTAGTTAAATTAAAATATATATCTTTAGAAGAGCAATGGTCTATATCTCACTATGTCAATCAGCTGGCATTTCTAGAGTGAAGATGTTATGTAGGTGGTGTGAAGTTATTCAGGGGATATGCATCCTCCCATTAGTGCTCATTTTAAGACGGAAGATGCCTCTTATTCTATGCCAGATGCAAGTCATATTAAGTTAGCTCATTTTAGATAATAGTAACTCTAATCCTCTGCCAATAGGAGCAGTTAAAAGCATGCACAAAAACATTTATCAAAGTTTTGCTGATTCAAGAAAACAGGTTAGCCCATAGTAGCTCATTCAGATGTCACTATTCCCTGCTGTACTTGTTCTGCTGATAAACAAAAGTCTTAGGGCCAAGAAATGACTACTCAAAATTATGGTAGCTGGAGAAAAAGAAAAACAATTACTTCACCTGAAACTTCCTTAATAAAAGCTCTAACTGTAACTATGCTGCCAACAAACCAAATCACTTGCTTTAATCTCACCAGTTTATAGAGCTTAGAAACAAGGTACTGTATAACTGAATAGTATATAAACTGCTATTATCCCAGCAAATAAACAAAATAGTCTTTAAAATACATTTTCCTTTGAGTCAAGTATCTAGTATTTTTACATTTATTTGCTACTTTGCCAAATCACAGAATGTAAAATGGCTGAGTAGTTAGTGTATTTATTAGCGAGGGCCTATAGTGCCCAAATTACTCAACACATTTTTAACTTTAGAACCTGTTTATAAATACAGTTAGATTCTGACCTGGAGAGCATAAAATATAACAGCAATCAGCCCAATCCAGCTGTGCAGACTGTACATGTTAGGAATGTTCTGGGCATTGTGGAATTCAAACGCAGCTACCATAGCAACAATTGCAAGAATCATAGCTATGGCATTTAATCCAGCATGTATGAACTTCATTAGGAGTTTGCTGCATTTCCAGGTCCAGGGCAACCTGTACACAACAATAGCTGAAGGAAGAACAGAAACAAGATTTTATGCCTTACAGGATATCATCTCTCAGATTTTAATAATCATGCATCATTCATTGTATTCAATGTATCATGCCATTGTAAATGACAGGAAAATCCAACCTTTAATACTTAAAAAATCAGTTGATTAAAAGGCTTTTTCTCCTACATATAGCATATTCCAAATAGACAACTGAGGCTTAAATAATGCTTTTAGAGAAATTTGTTTATAATTTCAAAAAACCCAAACTTGTGTGTTCCACAAAAAAAAAAAAAAAAAAGAACACTTGGTTTCATCTTTTCCTCTTTCCTTAATCTAACAGGGATTCTGCACAGGGTTTTGATTTTTCTGCTACTACTCAGACCAGAGGAATAGGACCTGATTCTTACATCCAGAAGACAACCTATTAGGAAACCATGTGAGATTATGTTTTAATATTTATTCTCTTTGCCAATTTTGGATAACGGTGTCCTCTAGTTGCATAATTTATAGAATTATTTATTGCAATGATATTAGTAAGGCTACTTTAAATGGGAAATGCTAGTCAGTATAAGGGAATCATAGTCTAATTTAAGAGACAACAAGATTTAGCAGTCACACTCCTCCAACGCTGTTAGATAAATGTAAGAGGATTTTGCCTTTATTTGTATTAATAACTCTAGCAGAGAGTGTTCCACCCAGTCTGAAAAAATTAACAATATCTAGTGACCTAACTCCAGATAGTCCATAAGAACAACTTCACCTAGAGCTACATCTTGCCAAGCCTTTCCTAAAGGTCTCCACTGCTCCTTCCCTGCCTCATCTGTCCACTGCCTGTTGTATGACCCAGGCTTTCCACAGGGAATGCATACAGACCAGACTAGATTACATGACTGAAGCCCTAGGTACATCTGATAACAAACTAGGTAGTAATTCTGGATGTGTGACAGCATATAAGTATATTAAGATAACAGAGGGCAAATATTTATGAAGACACCTGACCAATAAAGGCTAATGCTTACATCCATAACGCCTTGCCTGAGCAAAAACACTGAGCTTCATTCATCTGATTCATCACATCCTCATTTAAGGTTTCTGCTTATGAAATTACATTCAAATCTTTATATATAATTAGCTATACTAAAACAAAAGAATAGAATATATACAAGTTTTAAGAAAAGTTCTTGTTCAAAACATTAAGAAACAGATGTGCACCAGAGGAAACAAACAAACAAACAAACAAACAAACACCAAACCTGATAAATGCAAAGATTTACTGAAGTGATTCTCATGCCTTACTCATTACTTCTCCGTAGCCCTAGCTTTTAATGCAAAAATCACAGGTTATGGAAAATAAATAGGATACTCACCCTGTATGTTGTGATGAATGATAATAAGTGACCAAATAAGTTCAAAGTTCTGGTTATATATTTTTGTTTATTTGGGTGCATGCCAGGAAATGGTACTGCACTAAACAATCCACAAAGAAAACACTGTTCCCAAGTGAAATTTCCAGACTATGATCAAATTTTAGATCAATGTATGCTTTTATATGAAAATGTAGTAGTGAAATACAGTGTCCTTTAGAATGTTTAAATATATACAGCACTTAGGTAGTTCTCATCTTCCTAGTTTTAAAAAAGTAACAATACTAAGTCCTACAAAATCAGGAAGACAGAAGCCTTGTTTTTAAGATAGCTTGACAGTAATTAATCTCTATGACATAGGTGTGATTCAGCACACCAAGCTCAAGAACACCTCCAACAATTCCCCAAAAGTTATATGATAGTCTTACATCCTGTTAATATGAAAATAATTGCCTTCATCAGACTATTATTGATTAGGTACTAATGCTTATGATTTCTAATTTTTGTAGAGCAGGTATGACAAAAGGCCCAAAGCAGCCTCAACATCTCATGAGGATATTCTTAATAAATCCTCCTTGCTCCATCTTACCACATGGCCCATAGAATTGTCAATAATTCATTCAAAGTGCAGCAGAGTACTGGAATCTGTATGTCTTGAGGTAAATTTGATGTGCAAAGGTCCTGGTCTCAGTTTGCAGTCTTTGATCTCAGAGGGCCAAGTGCAGGCTAAAATTATTGTAGTTTTTTTTTTTCCCTTGGTGCATAAGATGCTGTCATCTATTTGATTTAACTTCCAAAATCATTACCAAACTCAGTAGTCACTCATCCACACAGTCTCTGATCTCTCTCTGGGCCATGACATTTCTGGGCAGTTTCCCCTAAACACTATGGTAGAAAAGCAAGGCATACAGACTAATGGCTTGGACATTTGTTAACAAAACGATGCATTAGCATGTTACACATTGCAGCCCATAATTGGTGCCATTGGTTTATTCCTCGTCCCATGAAGGCTAGGTGTGAAGATACACATTGCAACTTGAGGTGATTTGAGTGTTCATCACTGTGAAAAGACACGGTCTTATCTCCCCACCACCACTTTTGTTCCACTTCTGTATGTTTCTGTCTGCCTTCAAAACAGCCTGTGCTTTTCTGACCAGCAGAAGCATGCTAGACAATATGGGGAACAAAAGGGAAAGGAGGAGGAAGATTCTGCTTTTAGTGGTGCAAGCTCTTAAAACTGACTCTAATGTGATGTCTTATTTCTTCTCAAAATTAAAATAGCCTGGGTTAAAAGGACATGCACAATTACAGCATTTTTAGTGGTGAGATGCTAAAGCAGTCCTGTGAAGAACTTTCTCTAGGTGCAGCATCTCTGCTTCTGTTAGGAGACTTGACGGTCTAGGCCTTCTTAGACACAACTTCATTCAGATCTTGCTCTTCTCTTGACCTCTGATTTTAAACTGTGTCATACAGGGCAGAGAGTTCTTGCAGTATCTTGTATGTGGCAGGGGACGCCTGTTCTTTGCCAAATGTACAATGCAAAATTCTGGAGTTAGCTCTCTAGCATTTCTGACTATGCTGCAGGGAAGTGTCATAGATTGTGAGACTCCTTCCACCTTCGAAGGCACACAGTGCGGTTCTGTGAGTGCACTGGAGGTACACGGCACAGCACCTCACAGTTGTCAGAAAGGAATGTTCTTCTTCAGTCCTATTTCCTCTCCTTCTTTGCTGATCCTGTTGCTTACCTTCAGCAAGTTCTGAACACCCACTAAATTGTTGGGAAACAGCTTTCATACAGAATGGACAGGTGCCCATCTGTGATTTCAAAAGGACTCAAACTAAGCTCGTCAAGAGAGCTGCCTCTTCACAAGCTGCCTGTGATGAGACCCTTATAGCTCATCAATCATTTGCCCTTCCAATTCTTGAGAATCCTGCAACTCATTGGATGTTAGAAACTCCAGGAATCAGCTATTTTTCCTTTGAACAGATGTTTTGCTATGTTTGAGGCAGAAATACTCATGTTTGTCAGATAATTCAAAGCAAGCATTATACTTAGTTGTGATTTCAAGATTAAAGACTATGGTTGCTTTAAAATATATTTGCCTTCCTCCTTGCACTTGCACATTGTCCACTATCTCCCTTCTCCTATCTATGGCACTTCTGAGACCCTTTGTGCAGGTAATTCCATTTCCTATTCTGTCAAAAATTGTACTTTCGGTGGGTGGATGGCAGGGCTGAGTGTTAGTTTTCTACTAGTTGAGTTAATTTAGTTTATGGGTCTGACAAGGGCGAGAATTGGCACAAAAAACCCCCAGTAGGAAGATGAAGTCTGAGTCAAAGAGAAAGCTGAAAGAGAGAAGTAGAGGAAAAAAGTAGGAATATTTCAGCCACAGTGAGCTGTTTGTCTCACGCACTTCGGTAATTCATCCATACAGATGAAATGTAATTAACAGTCTAACACCACATGGTAATGTGGCAGACCAGGACTTTTCCTTCTCTTTTCTCTTTAAGAACTCTTCAGTAACATTCCTGTGTATTCCTATATTAACACATTGCTGACATTAAGCTATGTCCTCATGGTTTACATCTGTTTAAAATACAAGTTATATAAATCATATATGATGAGGAATATTAATTGTGCAAACATTTTCCAAGATGTATAGCATCAACCTACACCTTTATGTATAGAGTGCTCATGTGACTCAGCATCAGAAGACTGATCTGAGGATGGGAAACAAAGACTGCCCCACCCCCTTTGCTCTGACTCACTCCTTATTCAATCTTCGACAACCGCGCTGCTCCTCAGCCTGCAACAGACATTGTCACATCTCTGTGGAAAAATATCTTTTTAAATAGATGAGTTATGAAAAATCCTCAAAAATAACTTATCAGACGTTATAATGGGTTTCTTAATTAGTCCTTTGGGAGAGAACCAAACATCATTTGCAAGCCAAACGTGAACTAACACGTAAATATATCTCTGGAGCATGGCCTATGCCTACAGTCATTGTTCAATATTTCCACGTGTAAAGTAAGGCAGAATTCCTTATTTACTTATTTAACCCATTCTATCACACTGCTATTCCTTCAAGCTCTTCTCAGGACTCACTTTTTCATCACTTTTTTTTTTTCCTGTCTTATTTTCTTCCAAAAAGTTGCTGTACTAATATGCACAGACTTTTATTGCCTGTGGTTTTCCCACTTTAAGTCTAGCAAATCATCTGGACAATTACTGTGCACTGACAGTGTTTTGTCAGGTATCATTTGTCAGGTATCATTAGGTGCTGATCCACAAATAGTAACTATCACTATTAACATGCTTACAGCTTTTTCATCTGCTTGACAAGATATACACAACACTTAACAGGCACATCTGCTTCCCAGTATGCACATTATTATAGTCATTCCTTCCACCTCCTATAGATCAACAATACAACATTTCTATCCTTTACATAGGTTTAAATGGACTCAGGACTCTTTTGGTTTGGTCATTATTTCAAATCCTTCACACAAATTTAACTAAGGTATTTATTAGGTATTCCTTTCTACTTTTAACTACTATAAGATTTCTTCCCCTTGTATGTGTGCAAAGAGGTATCTAATTCTGTCATCCAAATTTGAATCAGATTCATCTCAGTTATCACAATACTCCTTCAGGCTCTGTTTTTCTTGTTAAGAAATAGTATTTCCTCTCTGAATAATGCTTTATTAACAATGAATTCCTTGCATGTGTTCCTTTTAACTATGGTAGACTTCCATTTACTTTACATGCATCGTCACCGACACAAGGTTTGAGGCAACATCCTTACTCTGCGACACAGGGACAAAACCAGAGTTTCAGAGGAACAAAAAGAAAAATAAATAGGAAAAAGCTGCAGAAAACCTCCCTTCTCAAAAAGTCTATGCTTATATAAAATACAGTAGTTTGATGACAGAAAGTAGTGTGGATCTTGGTGAAGGCAACAGGTGTTTCTTGTTGCTTATTTATAGCCTGAAATTACACTTCCCATGACCTTCTGAGCAATATTATGTAAAGCAACTTCAAAAAAGTATTGCTCAATCTCAATCTCTAACTTGAAGCCATAAACTGAGAATACGCTCCTATTGAAAAAATGAAATTTGCACTGTTCAAATCACAGCATTTCCTTCTTAGCCAGAGTTAGGCAGCCACTGACTCCTGCATCTGCCTGCCTCTGGCTGGCTTGGGCTCCTGCTGAAGAGCAATCAAGTGAGCACACATGTGAATGCAAACAACATGTTCCACTGGAATGAATGTCTGGATATGCTGGACAAGTTTTCTTGCTGGATTAATGCAATTTGTCATTTAGCGGTGAAGCAAATGTAAATAAGGTTATTAAACACAAAACTTAGTTTGTCTAGATAAAATTCTAGTTTGCCTTCTATTGCAAAGAATGAATACTCCTACTTACATTTATACTGTAAGTCTCCAGGTTCTTAAGGTAATTAAGGTTCTTAATTACTTATGAACAGTAAAATACTTGCCATCCTCTCCCCCTAAAAGTCAGTCACTGTTCTCTGCACTTTTTATTTACCCTTTCTTGGAGATATTACTAATGTTTCACTTAGCTCTTCCCAAGAAACTAGCAAGGATTTTGTTATTGAATTTATTAAAAAATACTGTTGGAAGCTGCTGCCTGGATCAAATTTCCCCATTAGTTGAATGCCATTAGCATAAATTGACACAAATGTCAGGATTTTTAACATACAGTCCAGTGTCCCTATTTTTGCAGTATCTAGTTCTAGTTTACATGTATTTGCAGGCTCAATATGACCCTCTGTGGTGCTGTCAGCTTTTTTAAAAAACTTCACTGAGAGCATTGATTTTTCTTTCTTAAACTGCCATCATTTAGCAACTATAGTGTGTTTAATTTAGTCATTTTCTTGGGATTAGCCAATTACACTAACAGCATAATAAACATTGGCGTTCCTGTTGGCCTCAAGGAACAGCCTTTGCACTTAATACCTAACATGGGTGTTGTGTGGGATGGGATAAAAGATACCATTCATGTTACAATGATAAACATTTAAACGTCCAAGGCTGAGCTCTGTGCTATCAGAAGTTCATATACTCTATTAAAAAAAAACATAAACCACCACGTCATAACCATTGTATGTTATTTAGGCAACAGAATTACGAATGAAAAGACATATTTTACAAAATAATTTTCACTATGTCTATGCTGGCAATCTGCCTTCTAACGATGCTTATGCTGCTGCACTTTCTCTGGCACAACCTCGTTCCTGGATCTCACTTCTGTGGTACTGAACTTTCTTTTCTCCTCTTGGGACAAGGGAGAGAGCCAAAAGAGAGGGAGCCGAGAGAAAAACTTTCCTAGGGCAGCATTTCTGGCATTTCCATTCTCAACTTGCATAAATTCGGGCTGACTAGGAAAACACACCTCGCAAGCGTTACTCAAAGCGCAAGGTAGTCCCAGGCCAGGGTAAACAAGTGCTTGCAAGAAAAAACCCACCCTGCAGAGCCATTCGGGCTTACGACAAGGGGCTCTTTGTCCCTCCTCGGACAGGAGCGCTGCCTTTCCCGGTCCGCCCCGCTGCCTTTCCCCGCTGCGCGCCCCGCGGCCCCGGCCACCGCCCCGGCCCCGGGCCCCCTCCGCACCGATGCCCTGGATGAAGACGAAGCCCGTGATGAGGAGGATGGGGTGCCAGTTGAACTCGCGCGCGCTGCCGTCCCAGCTCAGCCCGTCGCGGTACTGAAAGACCCAGACGAGGGAGAAAACGACGGAGGCGAAGCCGAGCAGCAGCGCGGCGGCCAGGAGCGCCAAGAACCGCCCGTAGCCCTCCATGTTCCGCGCCCGCAGCGCTCCGCAGCCGCCTCTGCCTGCCCCTGCCCCAGCCCGAGCCCGACCCCGAGCCCGACCCCGCCCGGTGCCCGGCCCCTCCTCCGCGGCGGAGCCCGGCCGCCTCTGCGCTGCTTTTTTCGCAAGGAGAGCGGTGCTTGTTTCCCCCCCC
>WBNH01012624.1:91277-118062 GCA_013401255.1 Urocolius indicus
CCGCCACTTTAAGCAGTTTGTCCGAGCGTGCCGAGCGTTTCTATCCCTCGCTTTCAGAACTCCGCCTTAGAAAAGACGTTTGTGTGTCCGCCGGTCCCCCGCTCCCCCAGCGCTGCCCTAAGGGAGTCGTGCACAGGGGCTGCGGTGGAGATTGGTGGCTGCGGGGAGCGAAAGCTCCGAAGAGCGGCAGGAATTTACAGCCCTGCCATACAGATAAGCCAGTACAGCCGTGAGCGCTACAGATAGTGCAGGAGGCACACTGTGAGCAACGGATAGGCACCGCATGCAGAAAAAGCGGAGTAGGAGCACGCTTAAAGACGCTGATGAGCTGCACTTGGAGCACCATGATCATCCCCTTTACTTCCTGTTGGATTCGTTAAGTGCTGTAAATGCAAACCAGAAACTAACCAGTTTCGTGTATGAACTCTAGTGTAAGGATGCAGGAGCATTTGGACGTTGCTATGTAGAATACAGTCAAATGTATCAAACGTCCACTACTTAAGACAGAGAGCACAGAAACCTTAAGACAACTGCAACGAGTACGGAAAGGCCCGTTATTAGAAGGTTAGAGAGGAAAATAGAGGAAAAAATCCCCTAGAATTGCAAAAGAGACAACAAGCAGTGCTAGCCAAAAATATTACCCAATAGATTAAATCAGTTTTTTCAAACTGCGTATTCAGATGCTTTTTCCATTGCTGTAGAACATTCAGCTGCCTCTGAAGCCTGTCAAATGGAGGAGGAGGATATGCACAAACATATATTCAACACTACGTTTCTAGTATTTGATTAGCTTGTTTTTAAAACACATATAAGTGTCAAAATACATATTAATTAGAAATTCATTAATGGATTGACACAATACTATTCATGCTGGATAGTCTTTGAGCTGTTTGATATCTCATGCTCAAAATGGGGCTTAAAAATGACAGGAAACAGTTTTATGGAACTTTAAATAGTTTCAGTAGAATATCTGCCAATTCAAACTCAGTACTTACTAAAGTGTTGGAAACTTCCACACAGAGACGTGAAGACCAAGCCAGATTGGAGTGGGATGTGAATATATTTCTCTAATACTCTCTCTAATCTCCTAAAATAAAGGTTGGGCTCTGACATTTAAAAAAAAAACAAACCAAAACATTGACTTGCACATCACTTGTATAATGATGTTAGCTTTAATTTGGTGTGACTTGCTCTCAGGATTTAGGTGGTTGCTCATTGTAGTATTGTTGTTTCACAAGTCACAGAGTCTAAGAGAAGCATAGAACTAAGTCCTGAATCTTCTGATGAAGGCACTCATGCATGAACTTCCAGGGGTGCCAGATTGGCAAGCAAGTCGTCTCAGTATTATGCTCATAAAAATTTGACAGATTTTTCTGTGGATTGAAGTGACCCTTTCTGTCTTTACTTGCAAACCAGCATGTAATAAATCCATAAATCTCTCTCTTTCTGCACACACACACACACACACACACAGAGTCATATGGCTTAAACAGCATAGCATTTATCCATGATCAACTTTGGGATATTTTTATCTGTTAAAAAAATCTTTTTCTGCCCTTCTCTGGAATTCGCTGCTCCTTGTCTTTTAAACACTCCAATAAGCTCTATTATATTTTCCAAAATGTAGTGTTTAGTTAAAGAGTATCACAAAACCTTTGGATTTATGTTGAAATGTTACAGATGATAATGAAGCATCAGTTGCATAATGTTTGTCAGTTCCATACAGGGAATGGCAAAATTATTACATGTAATTAAAAAAAATAAAATTCAGAAGCTCCCAAATTTGTCCATTCTTTCCAGTTAAGTGAGGTGGTCTAACAAAATGTCTTTTGTCTCATTAATGCTTGGAAACTAACATAAAATAAATACTTCTATCTACCTTCTATGAACCTGAATCTCTAAATTGCAAAACTCTCCCAGTTCCCACAGATTTCAATAAGCTTCGATTATATCCAGTCACCCCGACAGTCCTATACAGGAACCTTCTGCCCAAGTGGATTTTACTTATGTCTAAAATTGTATCTCTCCTATAGAGGAACTTCATGGGTTTCTATAGCATAAGTGGTGTACCCTGTTGAAGCAGTCAATAAAGGTAGCAAACATGGAACTTGACTGAACTGGAAAATGATGTTCGGTTTTGACAGCTACATATGAACAAATTGTTTTAAAAATAGAATTAAAGAAACATGAAAGCTTACAGTGTTCAATAAGCCAAACCTGAACCAAATGCACTGCTATGATGTCCAAGGGGACTGCATGTTTCCATGGATGTGGGAACTCAACATCACACAACTGACTGCTGAGAGCTGAATGATGCCTTTGATTATCTGTGTGGAACATAAACTTACCCCCACTGGCATAAAAATGAAATTAGCCTCTATAGGGCTTTCAAGTCTCTTGGATGAATGAACACCTGCTTTTGTTAACCATTAGTATGGATAGGTTCCACAGCAGTTTGTAATCTCTGTTTTTTCTGTCTCCTAGAGCACGTTGATGTTTTTCCACTCTGGTACCAAGTCCATCAGTGCGGTGCTCCCTCTCAGCAGTTTTGTTGGGACATCACCTAATATGCACTTCTTTCTTTGGGTTGCTTCATTGTCAGATGTAGAAGTAGTATGAGTGTGACTTCAGACCTGGAAGAACCTACAAAGTAGGCAGACTAATACGACTATCAGACAAAGATTCACAGATTATTTTGAAGAGGCAGCAATGGGCTCCTGCCTGTATCGTGCCTGTGGTACATAGCTACTTGGCAACTTCTGTCATTCTTGCTATACCATTCATATATTTTGAGAGCAGCAGCCTAGACATAATTTCACATGAATGTTTAAGCAACATAGATAATTATTTTGTGCTTTTGATGTAACCTTTTTTTATACAGGAAGTACTTCTAATTTCCAGCAACCAGCAACCAACTTTTTAGAGCTGTAGTCGAAATAGGTTAGAGTCTCTTTTACCAGCTACAACTTTATCTCTGTTTTAACATGCTGGACAAGTCATTGAAGATCTATTCCAGCTGAGTTACAGTGTCTCTCAAAGCATTTGAATGAGTTTTTCAGAAGCCTGATGGCTGCTCATCTTGTAAACAAACAAAACTGCAGAGATAGTCCAGCCAGGTTTGTTCAGACAGCTAATTTAACTGACTCTTATGGAAGCTTTAGAAATTCCTCCTCAGAAGTTCTCTTATCAGGAGTAATACAGACAAATGAGTTTAAGTAATTCGTGCTTGAATGTCACAAACAAGCCAGGACAATCCTTTTACTCTTTTTGGTACCGACTTCCACGCCTAAGATGCAGAAGCATTTGGCTTTGCCTATTGAGGGCATCACTAATTTATCTTTGCAATAAATGCAACTATTGAATGAGACCCTTCCTAGAACTAATCTTTACTTACTTTCCACCCTACAAAAAGCTTTCACTGAGATGGAATAAGGCACACAAGGCAGCTTTTGTCCGAAATTCTGTACTGGTTATAGGCCAGTCATTGTTACCTGTTCAATGAAACCTTTTCTTGTGCTTCTGTCCATGGAATTTTTGCTTCTGATGGTTGTAAAATATTTTCATAATAATTTTAATTTCTTTGTAAGTTTTTTGAAAATTGTAGAACTGTGAGGCAGTAGTTGGAGCTGCCAAAAGAAGAACATAAAATTTTACTGCTTGCACTTTTTCTTTGGTTTGTCCTTTCTCATTTTCTTCCCCACTATTTAGCAGCCTGGTGAGTGAATATATGTACTCTATGACAAGAAAAAAATAGAATATGCACTCTTTTTATGCTCAAAGAAAATCTTATCAAGAGGAGCCAGTCCGTTCTATCTTCTCAGTCCCTAGACACTGACTGGGAAATTCCTGCTATGTTTATCAAATACAAATAAAGATGGGGGTAGCACTTCTGAGATCCCGTTTTTGCTTCTGTGTCCAGAGAGCTGATCATTGAGACATCATGGTGAACTGGAAAATACAAAATTATTTTTGCAGAAGGAAAAATACTGGAAGCATGCTGCCTTGGTCCATTAAACAACTATTTGTAAGTCAGATGTAAAACCAAGCCATCTTCCAGGCAGTAGAAAGAAGGGGCAGTGTCATTACAAAGGGCTAAAACAGCAAGAGTATGGTGTCAACAGTTGGATTTCCTGGGTCTCTGCCCCAAAGCATGGAAATGTGCCACAGCTATGCTGCAAACTGCATGTTAGAGGCAGGCAACACATATACATACCCAAAGTTGAGACTAACTGCAGATCCAGAAGATAATCAGCGAAACTGCCAATGTATGAGTCTATATGTATATGAGAATATATGTATATGAGTCTATATATATATATATGAGTCTATATTTATGAGAATAATTTTCACTTTTGGCATCTGGCAAGCAGCTGTTGCTGGGGACTGGCTGGTGAGCCTGCAATCCTATGGATCACATGGAATAGATTGCTTCTCCTACAGCAGCTCAAGAAAGCCAGAGCTCTTGAGCCACTCTGCACAGTAATTCTGGTGAATTTTAGCTTCCTCTTCCATGTTTCCTTTATTTCTTCTGAAGAAAAATGTGCACTTACACTTCCCAAAAAATGTAGCTTTCCTAAGAACACAATATTCTGACTCCACTCAGGCAGGAATAAGGCATTTGTACTCCCAGTTTACTAAATGAGCCGTTCAGCTGTATCAACCAAAGCAGTTCTTAACAATTCTATCATTGTAACTCTTCATTCTGCTAGGATGTGTAGTTTGTTTTCATTTCTAATTATCCAAAGCAAGCAGTTTGGCTACTTGAAATTTATTTTATTAGAATGCATTGGCGGAAAATTCTTTTGGAGCTCCTGAAGGTTATTTTGGTTATCATTTTTTAACTTCAGTAAAGCAGAAACAAACACTAAAGTTATAGTTGCGTAAATGCCAAGTCTGGCAACCAGAGAGCTTCAAGTGGCCCTATCTAAAAACCTAAGATTGTGAAACAGCTGCAAAACAAAGATGTTCCTTTAAATATCTTTAATATTGTTTTAAAGACTGGAATACTTGTTTCCTTCTTTTAGTATTCATAACTGATTCAGTCCGCCTGTCAGGAGAGAGTCTTGGGATTATGTTGATACACAGAAGTTTTCTTCAGGTATGAATAGGGCTAGTTGACAACTCCTATACTATTCAGCCATTTTTTGAAAAGCAACATTTTTGCAGGAAGTGTCTGAATTCTAATTAAATTTCTCCGGTTCATGGAGATAAATAAAAGTTTCAGTTCATATATACCATGCAATTTCTATTAGTGGTGCGTTGCTACATACATATCAGATCAGTTCATATACCTTCTAGAGAAAAAAATCTTCTAAGGTTTTTTTTCTGGTGACTGTGGCAATCCTTGGCAGTTAGGAGCAAACTCAGTTGCTGTTCTTTAAATTCTTTTGTGGTTCAGCCTTAGAAAACAATGTTTTGACTGCTTCTTCCCCCTTTTTAGCTACTTCTTCCCCTTTTCCCCCTCCTATATTTTAGATTTTGTACATTCTGGTAACGGAAGAAATCTTGTATCAAACAACTTTAAGTGAAATGCAACACGAATTAACTAGTTCATGACCTTCTTACCTTCTTACTAGACCAAGTTTTCCCTTTTACCGGCAGACTGCCCAGAGGCTTTGCTTGAAGCAGCTGACAGTAGCTCCTTCCAACTGTTCTTGAAGTAAATATGCAGTCTACATGCCACCATACCCATTGTGCCTTCTAGCAGGTATTCCTAATAACAGTCTTTATCATAACTGGGAAACAAAATAATTTATCATCTGTTCCATCGCATGAGATGGCTGTGACAGTTCCATAAGGAAAAAAACGTTTCTTGCTGGTGAGTTTTTGGCAGACCTCAGTTAAAGTAGTACAAATGGTATTTTTGTCTATAACAAGAGGAAAACAAAAGACAAAATGGGAATAAAATGTGCAAGGAACTGTGCCGTTAAAGTAACTGCACATATCCAGAAAAAAAAAGAATAAAGAAACATTTATCCCCACTGAAAATGCAGTTGGGGTGAAGTTACCTAATTGGAATTGGCTAAAGTGGCAAAGATCCCTTCAATTCCACGTTTGAAATACGTTTGAGAATCTTTTCTCCTGTTAACAGTTCATTTATGTATTTATAGGCATACACACATATATATCTATGTATGCGTTTATACATATATATGAACTATTTTTTTTCCTTGGGCATCTAGTGCTAGTGAAAATAAAGCAGCACGAGTTTTTCAGCTTCAGTCTTTTAAGATACTCCCTTGGTCCAGTTACTTGAGACTGCTTGATCTAATTACCTGAAGCTTTATCTGTAGACTCTAGAAGCCAAGGTGTGAGTGGTAAGCACCTCCCAAAACACACTGCAAGTAAGGGAACTTGGAATTTCACACTAAATAGGTCTTTAGACTGGTTTTTGTAAACCAGAAAATTATCAGTAAATGGGTTTTCTGATCGTAAAGCAGATAGCTACTGCCTATGAAAGGCGAAGGATATTATTTACTTCTGTATTTTATTAATCTTAATTTCTGAATTTATAAATGAGACACAAACTACATTTGAAGTTTTTCTTGTTTTTAGAAAGCAATTTTGTCTCTCTTGTACTAACGTCACACTTTGGTGCTTGCAGAGATAATTCTGCTGGGCATGCGCACAAGAATATTGTTTTCCTTTGTAATGGAAACCACATGAGCATCCTCAAAATTTCTCTGCTTTACAAATACTGTTATTCTTTAGCACACTGCATTACTCAGATTGTATAAGAGATTTCCAAGTATCTAATTTACATTATGAAAAAAGGGAGAGATAAGTTGTCTAGAATCATCATAAACGGACGTCAAACTGCAGGTCTACAGGTCAGATCTAATGCCTTTATTCCAATTTGATATAATTTCGATACTGCATAATAGTAACAGCAACAGTGACAAAAAGTACTTACATACTAAATCTCCTGGCAAAGTGCTACATTATTTTTTCTAGTGGATGGGTTTTGTTTAAAAATTTAAGTTGAAATAAATCCTGTCGATTCATGTGAGCTGTCGCCAAGCACGTGAGCATTGCTGTTTGTTTCAGACACAAGGTTATTTTTAACAATGTAAAAACTACTGGCTTGTGGTCAGGATTTTCCTCCTTTTTAAATGGAAATGTACTTTTAGAATTGTTCTGGGGCTCTGCATAGCTACGGAAGGCAACACTGTTGTTCACAGCTTAAAAACTACAACCCATAAGCATTTAGTGATTTGGCTTCACTGCTGTGTCTCAAGCCCTTCCTAAGTAGGGTTGTGAACATACTGACAGAAGTGCCCATGGCTGGTAATTCTGGGTTATCTCTTCTTAAAACAGCTTCCAACTTTCAAAGCGTTTTAATGTAAACAGAAACATCTCTCCTGCTTCTGAAAGAATGTGTGCATGCACAACCTTTCAGCGTGGAATATCTGCCGTTATCTGTAGCACAGCAACACACTGCAGACTCAGGGACACAGTTTCTCACAGGAAGCTCATAATCTTCTCCATCAAAGCCTGGGAATCCTTTTGGTTGTTACAAATCAATGCATTCACCGAAAATGGATACTGATGTACAATTGTTGACTTAGCAGAATATCACTGCCAAAGTGTGCAATAACTTAAAAACGAAGAGGTCACTGGCAGTATAGCAAAGTCTTGAAAGCTACAGCTGATCTTCGTGAGCACTACTCATGCTATTTAATAAATGGGGGAGTTGAAATGTCTTGTTCTGGCAGGAACTGCTTTAATATGCTAAACATAAATGAGCATAAAATACCAATATCTGCTCAAGAGCTGGGTCTTCTGCCTGAGTATGGATTCATATTAGTTTTTACCCTTTTATCTTACTTATCTACTTACTTATATAGTAGCAGTCAATGGACAAATGCTCTTTCCTGGCCATAAAGTGAAAACTTCCCTAAGCTAGAGTGGATGCAGAGTGTTGCTTCTGCTCTTTATTTTTACTGTTGTTTCATTACCTTCTTCAATGTCCTTTTTGTACTGTATTTTCTTTCATAGAATCATAGAATTGTAGGATTGGAAGGAATCTTTAGAGATCATCTAGTCCAACCCCCCTGCAGAAGCAGGTTCACCTAGATCAGGTCACACAGGAACATGTCCAGGTGGGTCTTGAAGACCTCCAAGGAAGGAGACTCTACACCCTCCCTGGGCAGCCTGTGCCAGGGCTCCCTCATCTGAACAGTAAAATACTTCTTTCTTATATTTAAATGGAACTTTTTGTGCTCCAACTTCATCTCACCAACCCTTTAGATATTTGTAAATATTAATGAGATCCCCCCTCAGTCTCCTCTTTTCTGGACTAAACAGCCCCAGTTCCTGCAGCCTTTCCTCGTAAGGCAGATGCTTTCCACAACTGAATTTCACTTTTGCATTACGGTTTTAATAAAAGCTTTATATTTTAAATTTTTATAATTCTTCTATAGCTTTTCACTCTTCACATCAGCCAGAATGATCCACGCTTCATTAGTAAAGCTTGCAGGGAAAAGAGACGTTTGGGATTAGAAATACCATGATAATGGTGGTGGTAGTAGTGACAAATGGGATTGTGGTCATCCCTCCAAGAGGGACTCTCCTGAGCTCATCTTTGGATTGCATTTGGAAACAATCTTTAACACCATGAAGTGTAGAGCCTGTGTTTTGTTGCTGTGGGTGTTTTTCTCATTTAAAATGAAAACTTGCATTCTGCAGAATCTGTATAAACCACAGGAAACTCCCATGTATCAGAAAGGCTGCACACAGGCTGAGCATCAGGTACCTTTGGCTCAGACTGAACAACCTCTCATCCTTGACACAGGAAGAACCAGAGAATTGATTGGTTTCATATAGATAAGGATATATTTAAAAGGCAGTAAACAGACATGATTTATTAACACTTCTCTTTAAGCCAAAGAAGCAAGCAGAAAATCTGAGTAATTTTAGTTCTCATATAAAACCAACAGGATTTTATCTTGGTGGTTTAATGGTAACCCTGCTATTTTCTTACTACGTATAAAATTTCTCCTATATAGTTTTACATGCTCTATTTATCAGTCTGTATTAAAGTTGTACAGGTAAAACTACACGAGACAGATCACAGCAGATGGTAGATGATCAATAAGTCCACGTCTTTCTCCTTGATGTCCAGTATTTCAATCCAATTGCTGAAGAGAAGTGATAAATGCTGCATCTAGCATTAATGATGAACTGGTGAACACAAGAAAAGCCATGATGGACTACAGACAAGGGTGTATTGTTACAGACAAAAAGAAGAAACAAAACCTCATGTTGTAGTACCAAATGATCAGATTAAATCCTGCCTGAAAAACAACAGTTGACTAATTGATAGGTATGAAGTCCTTAAACAACATCCCAATTGAAGTCTCTGTAGTTGTTGGCTTAAAAACATTCAAAAATTCTCCCTCCTTTTTTACAAGACACTCGTTCTGTTTTTTCATGGCTTGAACATTCATCATCTTTTGCAGCATCACACACCATTTGGTAAACGTAACAACTGAACCTCCTGTTGGGCTTCTGTTCTATATGTAACACAAGGTCTTTGTCAAAGTAGAGTTCATGGCTGTAAGTCTACAATGAGAAAAAAAATAATCTGATTGCAGTCTTTATTTGCACAACTTGCTAATACCCATACCCATATTCCTTGGGGAACAAAAACCAGTTATGAGACAGGAATTTTGTGTGGAAACACACAGAAAAAGGACAGAATTTTACAACTTGAAGAGGTTTCCCTTGTGCCTATTTCAGGAATCTAAATGCAATTCAGAGCATCTGACATTGATCCTACATTGCCTATGCAGTCAATAATAAGAGAGGTTCCAAAGGGGATGAATTATTCAGATCATTTAAGTTGGATGTCCACATAAACTTGGACTGTACAAACAGCACATTCCATCTCTCCACATACACATATGCTGAGATCCACGCTTAATTTTACACACGAGTAGCTCAAGTTAAGCTAGCAAGACTATTTACAGTCTGTAAAGTTAAGCTGATGTAACTAGACAGACAGTGAGTACTGAAGTCGATAAATACTTCAGAAATACCTAAGGACAATCCTTCCTGCAACCAAAAAAACAACCAACCCCCCAAAATAAATAAATAAACAAATATCTATTTTAAAAAATATCTTAATTTGAAGTTGTGGAGATTTTCAGATAAACGACCTCCTGGCTGATAGAATACTTAAGAATTTGAAGTTACTATTATTATTTTGTACGAATCTCATCCATAGCAGCTGGCAAGACTACTTATGTATTTGCTTCACATCTGAACAAAAATGGTAAGTAAATGGGATGCATTAGGGTAAACAAATGACAGGAATTGTCCTCACCACATCCCAGGACTCCAGTAATGGAATACTCTTAAGCAGACTCCCACGCTCGTTACAATGAAAGTCAAGGTGCGCTTTTCCATCAGCTCCTATTTCAGTAACTGCTACAGTGGATAACAAATCCAATTCATCTTCATAGTCCACAATCTTGAAGGTCTTAGGGAAAACAAAACCTCAAGTTTACACATCATTCTACCTGAATTGCATAGCTACTTTTCTTTCAGGTGAAGGCAGAATTCTAGTTCTTGAAGTCTTCTGGCCTGATAAAACTTTGCTAGCCTGATACCCAACAGACATCTTTCCTCAAACAAGCTTTCCTAAATATTTCAGCAAATGTCCTTAAGACAGGGGAGAAGAAAATGATGTTCTGAATAATCCTTATGCACAAATAGATGTATTTTTAAAAATATATTGTACAGGAAACAGAAAAAAGTATTTTGAGAGTGACAGATGAAATACATTTAAACTCCATTCCATCTCTTAAAGCAGACATATTTGAGACAGTATAGCTTAATACCGTCACTGGTTTTGAGGCCATGGGTGTATCAGGGTAACTGCATTCACATGAACACCTATTATGTTCTGTTCAGAGCCCACTGGCTCCACATAGCACGTGACAGTGAAGAACGTGAATGGCCTTAACACCCTTTACCACACTGTCATAAACTTGGTAACACACACACACCCCCCTTAAATTCAAGCCAGTCTTTCTCTTACATTACAGAAAAACACCTGCTGGAATTACAAATAAAGTGGAACAGTGGAATTTAAGAAAACAGTGTGCAGACTCAACAAGAAGTGGATATAAATGAACTGCAGACCTTAAGGGTTGTATTGGACTGCCCTGTATTTTTACCATAGTAAAGTCTATTTCCTCAGAAGAAAAAGATAGAAATGACTGTTAGAAATGGTTCCATTTTTATTGCTGTACTTATGTCAGTTACAGCTCCAGCACTAGATAAGAGAGCTAACACATACTCTTCATAACCTCTTGAACATTCGACACCAGGGCACGTGGTGTTTCCATTCAAAAATCAAAGATTAAAACAGCTAATGATTACAGCTACCACGCCTGAAACAGGGATGACTATCTGGCTAGCTAAATATCTTAATCCATGAACTGCTCTTGCTCATGACATGTTACCTCTTGTTCTGGGTCATCATCCAGCAAGTTAACGCGCTTTTTTACCACTCGACCCGAAGCTGTTACAGTAACAGTATCGTTCACCTTTGGAGAGAAAGAAAAAAGTGTCTCGACTTCAGAGCATTTCAGTTCTTCCCATCTGTTTGACAATGTACCTACTTCATGTCTTTTACTTTCTGACCTTGTTTTAATCTCTCGGATCTTGTTTAATTTATTAGCTGTGCGTGGCCCTAGTGCTGCTATCTTTTCTTTATGAGGGTTCAATGAAGTCAGTGGCTCTAGGTGAGATATTACTGATGTTTACTCATACTCAGAACAAGGAATGAGAATTAAAACAGCTAAGGTATCATTTAAAAAAAAAAACAAACCAAAAACCTCTTACTTCCAGAAGAGGGGGAAAGTAAGAATCTTAAACCACCACAGCTGCTTTGATTGGGCATCATTAACACCAGAAACATTCAAAATTAAGGTATCAGTGTCTTAATGGAAGTCAGAAGGAACAGGCACAGCCAGTCAGGATTAGAACTCGTATTTCCTTGCTTTTATTGCAAGTTATCTAAACAAATCTTTAAAAAAAACTATGGCAAGTCATTAGATGACAAAGCTTGCACTTTCTAAATTCAATGGAAGTTTTATTTCTGAGCTAATGTAGATTTTAAATACACAAACATTTCTTCTGCAGAAGCTTCAACATTAGTATCACTGATTCCCAGTGATATTATAGTACTGTGATTAGTACTATGAAGTCTTAAAACTATAAAAACATGCTTTTATGTAAGACTTAACTTTCTATGCTGAAGCAAAATGGTAGTTCTAGGCACTGCCAAAACCTGTTTTCACGAGTGTGCTCTTTGACCTTTTTGATATTTACATTGCCTTTGTGGTTTTTCTATCATAAAAAGATTTCATGAAACAAATGAGGTGATGTAACAGATAATTTCTACCACACCATCCCCACACCCTTCTGCACTCTTCTGACCTGCTGGTGATTCAGTCCTGTTCTGTTTCAGCCCAGTTCAGCTCACCAAGCAAGCAGAAAAGTACTCATCACCAAGAGTGAGATGAAAGCCAAACCTGTCACAAGGGAGTGACAAATGTTCATGGCCAGAGGAACAAACAGACTCTTGGAATCAATGTATTGTCTTGTTTTACAAAGACTTACCCCAAGTTACAAGGGATTTGAAACATTTCTAGCAGTTGTGTGATCAGCTTACCTGAGCACCAGAGATACACACAATTATCACTTGGTGGCTCCTTCTTTTGAAGGAAATCTGTCACCATCTTGTAACAGTGTTTTGCATCAGTGATACATGGTTATACTGCATATCATAAAGAAAACTAAAGACTAGAGGTTTCAGAAAGCTATCCTGTTACTGTTTTGATTTTTTTTTTCCACACAGCTTAAAATTCAGTGACAACACAGAATGTCTTTTAATAAACTTTGAATCCAGCCCAAAAAGCACAGTGATTACTCACATATACAAAACCCCAGTGTATTGCTCAAAACCACACATTGTGAGCTCAGACACTAAACTCACACAGTTTTCTCTGTTGGCCACAATTGTAAAATCCTCTGCAATCTCCATTTGCTCTGTATTATTGTTAATTTCCTTAAACTTCAAGACTCTACAAAAGAAACAGAAATGACAAAAGAAGTCACATATTTTAACCTATTACAACACTTCCATCTTTACAATCTTTAAAAGTCAGGTATACTGAACCAGAAATAACTGAAAAGGAAATGATTGATTTTTGTGATTTATGTTTATCAGTGAAATTTTGGTACTGTGGTTTTTGAACATTTTTTCATATAAAGATCTAATGTTATCTGCCAGTGCCCACATTCATCACAGAGAAATCTGCAGGGGTTTCTACCAGAGCTTATGATTCTGACAACTTAGTAAACTTTACAGTTTCTAGGGCCTGATGAGTGTTTTGGCCTGCAAATTGCTAAACTATTGCATTTTGGCAGTTATGCAACTTTTCATCTAATAAAAAAAAAAAGATTTGAGAAAAAAAGGCTCATACTTTATCAAATTTGGTCCCACGTGGATTATTCTGCCTGACATATCTGGGTGGAAATATATCCAGTCAGGTTCCAATGAACAGCATTTCATATCCTGTATGCCATTTTTGGCCTGAATAAGGAAGGAAAAGCTTAGAATATTAGTATTTTGAAAGTCTCGCAGATCTAATTAAATAGGAAACACCGAGTTCCTCTCCACATACCTCTGAAGATTTTTAAGTATTGCTCACAATCATGACCAGAAAGTGTGGCAGTGGAACAGTAATAACAATAATAAAGACTCAATTCCAATTCTTAAGATAGTCCTTGGAACATTTTCAACTTTTAAATACGCAATAAGCAATGACCTTGCACCATGGCTTATACATGGTCCTATCTCTCGTTGAACTAAGCAAAATTGAGATTTAGCCTAGGGTCTGCAAACACTTCAACAATTCCAGCAATTGGGGTGCTGAAGACGTGAGCTGTGTCAAGACACGAGAAAAGCACAAACTTTGACTTGAGCTTCAAACCTCAGGCTCAACCTCTTTCATGCAAATACTTGTGGTGTATGTCAGCCTGGCATAGCTCGTGATTTCAGCTACAAGCTGGTAAAAATCTCGGGATTTTGGCACTGGTGTTTTGTTACCAAATTTAGTTGACCCTGATCATTCAAATTTTCAAAATGTATGAACCCACATCAAAAATACTGGATGAGAAAGGATAGTACAAGTCCCTTTGAATCAAAATTGATCTTTTGCTATGTCTGTGAAATACCTATTTTGAAAATAAAGGATGAGAGGGTGATCACTGACTTGATCAGGGTAGTAGAAGAGATGAGGACATTTATGGACCTGAAGTTTTTTAGTGAAGAATCCTGAATTAACAGGCCTAGAAGCTGCCTGTGTAACAGAAGTATCTCCAAGTCAGTATCTCCAGACTCAAAATAAAAACTGAGATAGAGATCTCATGCAAAAGAATATATGATGAATAGTACATAAACAAAAATAATTAGGGATGACAGATTAAGCTGAATAATAAAATATTTCTAGGGAGAGAGAAGGTACAAATCAGGAATAAACTACAAACATTGAAGAAACTTATCCTATAATGTTTCTTTAGTCATACAGTTTGGTAGGCTGACTAGTCAGAAATGCATTAAGATGTTACCATGCAAGGAATCAGGTAATGAGACTCCGCTTGAGCCTTAACTTTTAAGCTGGGAATACAGTACTATATAGCACTGACAGTGCTACAATTGGGTTGGAATAAAGGAAACACTGGAAGCAGTACTAATGCAGAAGAAAACATTTTACACACGGATAGCACATGTTTACACATTTCCACCGGGCAGCAGAGGTACCCCACGGGCTGATCCCTGTGAGAGGACCCTGCTGGAAAACAAGTGCACTGTTACCTCGAGCGCTACTCAGAAGAAGAGACGAAGACAAACGTGATATACATTTCAGAGAAAGTGCTATCTGAATGTATTACCAAAACATTGTCTTTCAGAGAACAAATATGGAAGACTCCTTTATGTTTTTTCTTGTTGGGTGTGATGATATAATGCCAAGGGTAACCTCCAATTTGAAATGCATTCTCCAGAGAAGACGCTTCAAATAGCAAAGGTGGGGTATCTGCAAATATTCGGTAACGGTAACACCATTAGTAGCAGAACAATCACAATCCCATTGATCCTGACACCTCTAAACTCCAATATATCTATTAATTCTTCAGAACTTTTAAAGACTACTGGAAAAACTGTGATCTGTTTTCCTAGCACCATCTATGCTACTTCACCTAACATCCAGGCACATAGATGCAATTCCCTGTGGAAGGTTACTGCCTTCTCAGATCTTCATGATGCTCTTCTGATACCTTTGACTGACTTCAATCCAGATAAGATGGATAAGCAAAGCTATAGCAAACAATCAAAATTAACCTAGCTATTCAGAATTAGAGAGGACGGACACGTGAACAGATCAAAGAGCATATCAAAAGGGGATATTATTCTTTTGGGAAAAATAGTGATAAATAGCTGGAAACAGGCTAAAAGCAGCAATCTCAAATAACAGAATTAAATGCAGAAATATACCCTAATCTGAATATTCCTCCTCCTTTCATGTAATACAATAAGATAGTGTGGAGCACAATGAATGCAATCTGTAACTGAGTTCATAAAAATCAATAAAGATCTAGGAATTTTTGCAATAAATGGCAAAAAGTATCTAATTTTTCCTTCAGTTTAGTTGGGATAAATTATACAGATGTAATATGCCATTCTTAGAAGTCTTCTGTGTACTAAATGACAGAAGCATCTTTGAGCAGAACGGACTGCACAGAGCTTTACAATTTCTATCAAGTAGCTAAAGAAAAGCTACAGCTTTTTTCTACAGCTGCTATAACTGAATCAATTTTAGACCAAAGATCAGCTCTTTCTAACAGTACAGAGAAGTGCTGGAAAAAAAATTTCACAAAACGTGGAGAAAATCTGTGATTATAAAGCACATTTAAACAGGCAGAACATAAAACCCAAAGCTGAATTACTGTGAGGAGAACGAGGTTCTTGTCTGACTTTTGTGTCCCAAAGGTCTCAGCCACATTTTGAGTCATTCTTGTCCTGCTTAGTTTAGATAATTATTCAGATCCTAGACAACAGCACTAAGATGTCACGTGACATCAGAAATTATATTTCCATGGTGCTTCTCTCTTTGGCCTTCGTTCATGTTTTCAACAACTTAGCCACTTAGATTGAAAGTAGTTAGCTCACTCTCTATGGAAATGAAATTTTGCCTAAACTGGAAAGTGACTGGCTTCTAGCTGTCTTTTGGACTAATGCATAGCAAATGGGAGATTCTGTGCAAAACATGAAGTAGAGGTTATAAAAACCAAGACACCTGCTGAACATGTAGAGCATGTTGAAAGATGGAGGTATGAATAGAGGATCTACTCATATTCAAATCTGTTAGAAAGTAAAAAACGACTCAAGAAAAATTGACCTTATACCTTTTTTCACTTTATAGTGCAAGGCCCTTCCAAGGCTCTGGTAGATAGACTAAATAATAGATTTAAATGCATTTAAATATTACATCAATTTTAAGTAGTACAGGCTGCCAACAAAAATATGCATTTTTTTAATGAGCATTTGCCAATGATTTGTAAGATCACAGCCACCTAAACCACTGTGACAGTGCAATGCTGCTGCCTCAACTCCCTCTTTCCTAATATGTCACTTGCTCTTGTTGCTCCACACCTTCTGTTCTCGTAATTTCTAAGTCCTTTCCCTACTACTGCCAGTTTTCAGCTTCTTTGTTCATTTCCTTAAAACTTTCCAGTCTCATCTAAACATAAAGCCATAAAGTTGACCCTGGCAGCACTAGCAAGTGTTTGTTCTGAATGTAAAAAATTAAAATCTCAGCAAAATATTTTCCCCTCTGTTTTTTTTTTTTTTAAATGAAATGACTGTACCTCTAATAATAAATTAAACTACACTTTTAAGTTCTGGACCTTGCAGACAGTGACATAATGAAGATTCATATGCACCTTTACATTCCTTCTACTGTGACCAAAACCAAACTCCCTACCGTTCAACAGCTGTAAATGATGTGGTAGGTACAAGGTAGCCTCTAAGTTTTTATCTCTATACAGCTCCTCTTGGGTACCTAAGGCATCATAAAACCAGCACCAAAATAACTGCCATCCCTTCAGACAGTTTCCGTGGGGAGGCTAGAACTAAATAAGCAGGAAAATTACCCATAATCACATTATAGTAAATACAAACATAAACTCTGAAACTGTTAAAATCTCTCTCACTGAAGCATTATATTGCATTGAACATTCAGTCAGCCATCTCATTCTTAGAAGAGAACAGCTCAGAAACCATAGGAATGCAACTATCTTCACAGAGCAGCCATGGCAAATATCTGTCAGAAGTTCAAAACCCTCTAACCACAAATTCTTGAAGACGATTCAAGATCAAAAATGTTTTCTCCAGAACATTGGTTTTAAAACTCAAAACTGAAAACTACAACGATCTGTGAGACACGAGAACAAATCTGGCACAGGTTTGCCTTCCAGCAAGTTTTCCACAGGGCCCCTAACATTAAATTGTGGTTTTGCAGACTGAGAGGAAAACAAAGAGAAATTTCTCTTTGCAGAACCTGAAACATCAAATTATAGCAACCTATCACTTTGTTTTGATAAATCACTGCATTATAACAGGAAGCCTTCACTAAGAAGGGATGTATTTCATCTTTGCATGTTTCCTCGGGTTTATGTAAATGTAGTTTGGTTTGTCTGTTGTTATCTGACACTGTTTGCAAACACAAAGATCAAAAGCATTTTTTATGCAGTCAGTCACCAGTAAAAACCGTTTCTTACAGAAACATTCAAAACTAAAGAAATAAAAGCATGCTTTACTTGATTTGGCACCTCAAGTGTGAACTTGTGAGAATGTATTTTTAAAGTTTAAAAAAAAAGTTTCAAAGAAAGTCTCAGGTTTTGGTCATTCATTAAGATTCTCAGTACAAAATACTGATTTCAAACACACCAACAAAAATGATTGTTTGGTTTCAGAGTTAAACTCGTTACATAAGCCAGAACATTCCTAAGTTAATGATTTGAAGCATAAGAATTGTTTGTAACAGAGAATTTGCTCTCTCCTCAAGGGAATTTATTTGATTGAAACTGGCACATTTCTGACAACTTGGAATTATCAAAATGTGACTCAGGAAAATTGTGTTTGGTCTCCTTGAATTCTCTCTGCAAGCAAGACTAAACGTTCTCACATCTCCCGCTTACCACATATTATTTCTGGGTGTTACTAACAGCTGTCCTAGCCCTTCTCCTTTCCCAAGAGCGATTGCATCTGAGAAATACAAAAAGGATTTCCACTTCATGCATTGCTTATGAAGTTTTTCAAATGCACAAGTTTTCTAGGTAAGTCCTATGTAATTAATTGCAGTAAATCGGAGTAAAGCAAACCACATCTTTACTGTAACATAAACCCAGAAATACAGCTGCAGTACAGTAATTTTAATGTTTTTTCTTGGTGTGAAATAAATCATAATGAATACATAAAAGCCACCAGTCAAGATAATACAAAGATCATACATACCTGTTATTTTAATGTTAAATGGAAGACCAAACGGATATTTTCCTACAACTCCCACTTGACCATTCCAGTCAAATTCATGTCCCAAATCAAACGGCTGTTCCATGAACTAAAATAACACAGAAGAATCCAGCTTTATTGATGCATATTTACTTGCTGTTTGGTTTTACTGCTCTGTTACTACTGCATTCTCTATGTTGTTAAAGAAGTCTTAATTTTTATTTGTTTCGTTTTTGATTAGAAGAACATAAACTCAAAAGCCGCACTGTAGTTGTATTTCAGAGCAAACGCTCTTCCATGGCCATAATTTTCTTACATTCATTTATAACTACAGACTAGGTGTGTAAAGAAGAGCATACCCTGGTTAAGCATTTACATAGCTTCTTTCTATATGTTCTGAAGTGTCTGTCCAAGCCTGTATCTCTTATCACCCTGTAAATGGTATGGCTGGATTTTTTTGACCAAGTACTCATTTGCATCTTCTGACTGTAAATAGATTTAGACAAGAACTCTATCCTTTGACACACTCCTCATGTACCTAATGTGGCATTACATGAATATTTATGGTTGTTGCTCCCAAACAGAATGGACTGTATGAAGAATTTCATTATTACCTGTTCCAAGATGGTCTGGAAGTTATAGAGCCTGACCAGACCCATGCTATACATTACAATCAGGATTCCATTAGAAACAGCAACATCTGTCACATTATTACCAAATATCTGGGGGAAAAGGAAGACAAAAGGTATTCTATTAGGGAAGAAACAATGAAGAGACAATGCAAAATACTGACATTATGTCCTAAATTTTGCAAACAACAAACCCTATGATCAGTGTTTTAGTTCATGAAGTTTTCTTTAACACATCTGTTCAGCTGAGTTTCTGTAACACTTTGCACTGTAGCAACCCCTGAGGTTAGTCATATTCTGCAGGAATGTTGGCAAAGCTAACAACTCAATCTAAAAGTGTTGATTTCAAATTTTTTGTTCTTTCTTCATCACCAGAGTAAAACACCAGTCTAATCATGGCTCTATGACTGTACACAGCTGTACTAAAACTATATTATCCAGCTGTCTCAGAGTACAGGATCCTCTCTGAATCCAAATCAGGCACATACATGAGAAGCTGACTTATCCCACTTAATAATTATGCAGCACTCATTTGTGCCACTGCTTGATACATCTCCACTGAGAAAAACCCAACGAACATTCTTAGTCCTTAATGAAGAACAACATGTGAAGTTTGTGGTTTGAGGTTTTTTTAATAGAGATGCTTGGAAAAGTAGAGTTTTAATTTGTTCAATCTGAATCACTGTGTGAAAAAGCAACTAAAACAGGGTTAAATTCCAAACTATTAAAAAAAAGAAACCCTAAAGCTGCCCTACTTCTAAATTTTAGCACTAACAATGATCTTGTGATCACTTCAGTTCTGAAAAACACTATCACTTCTGAAACTCTGCCTATTGTTTAGTCTTACAACTCTTCCTTAATACATTTGTTATCTTAGGTCCCAGACACAAACCCTAGTAGTCTTCCAATCCTAAACTTTCCTTTCTACCCTTGAGACCTTAGCTAATCTAAACTCAGTATTTCTTCTGGTGTACCATCTTAGCAAAGCTGATGCATGAAGTGCATTCTGCAGTCTCCAGCCGTAACCATAATTCTAACTCGACAATCTAACAGGTCCATTCCACTGACCTGTATCAGGCTTGGCATTGCACTCACTGCTTGCTTCCTCTGCTGGGTGTACTCTCAGATCCCAAACTCTGCCCTGACATTATTCCTAGCTGTAATGATTACTCTGATGAGTGCTGGTACAGGCCTAGCTGAAGAAGTAATCTTTTTGATGTTTCTCCTACTGTCATGGTTCAAACCCAGCTGGCACCAGCCAAACCGTGCAGCCACTCGCTCACTCCTCCCCAGCTCAGCAGGATGGGGAGGAGAAGCAGGAGGAAAAGGGAAAGCTTTGTGGGTTGAGATAAGGACAATTTAATACAACGGCACAAGGAAACAACAAACAGCCATAACAACAATAAAGGAATATACAAAGCAATGCATGTCCAGTGTCACCTACAGAAGAGCCACAGTGACAGCTCCCCATATATACTGAGCATAACATCAGCATGGTATGGAATAGCCTGGCCATGGCCATCATCTGCTGAAAAATAACCCCACCCCAGCTAAACCCAGGCCACCTGTGATGAGTATGATGAACCTGGCATGCCATTTGTAACCAGACTGAGAATACCTTTGATATTGGTAACGTTGTTTTGAGTCTTAAATACTGATTTTGAACAAAACAACACACAATGTCTGAAAACTTTCATGGACCCAAATAAAAAATGTTTAACCTCATTCCTTCACCTGCCAGCCCAATCTCAGTTACAGCCTCAACCCAACCCAGCATGAGCTAAAGCCAACTAATAGCTCTGGACTCCAAAGGACACTGTAGTTCACAGAGCTTTGAAGACAGTTAGCACGTTTGTATTGTTTCATTTTCAAGTTGTATGCAGAGCTCTCTTGACTTAAAATAGATGTGTTTTTTACAGCAGAACAGTAAAATTTGCCACCTGGCTTGAGGTTTCCATACATATACAGATACAGATACATATACACATACACATACACACACTTACTTACAGATCGCAAACTGACCTCAGAAAGTTTGTTTACTCTTGACTGATACAGCAAGACACATATTTACATTTTGCCACTGAATATCAACGATAATACCAGTTTGAGACATTTGTAACTGCATATAGAATGAGTGGGTCAGAGGCCCATCCATTTTTCTTTAAGGAGAAGTGAAAGGATGTCTACAAACACTTTCAGTTTCCCCAAGGCTTATGATTGCTGTAAGTAGAGACTAAGGCCCTTCCACATGTCAAAGAGTAACCCAATAGCAGAATGCATTTGTATTTTCTCTTGTGTTCATCTGAATTAAGAATCTTCACCCTCATATACCTGTCAGACACAAGGTGAACATTATTGGAAGCAATGTTTTGGGGCACTAGGCTTTTAAAAGCTGTAAGAATGGCTTCTGAAATTCTGTGACAATTGCCTAAACTGTGCCTTTCATACCACTACAGTCCAGATCGCCATTACCAGAGGAAATCACTTACTTTTTTGTTTATTTCTAGCATTCCAATAAACGAAAGAGGCAAAACTTGGAATACAGCAAGATAGAACAATACAGACTGTTGGATACCTGCCTAGGAAGGAAGAAAAAAATTGAATATAGTTATTGTGAGGCATTTATTAATGACAGGACATCTTGTCTTCTATCATATTAACAAAACATAATGTCTCCATCAATTTGGTAAAAATTTAAGAATGACAAAGAGTCTTTCAACTACCTTACCTGCCGTGCTGCTGCAGGGAGCTTATTCTGAGCTGACTTTACAACCATTACCTCTTGAGGAGTATCCCAGCTCAGATACCTATTTGTGACAAGAAAGGCCTACCTTAATAATTCAAAAGTCATTAAAAAAAACCTGCTCAGTATGTTTATTTGCAATAAATGTGTTATTATTTGCACTAATGCAAATCCCACGAAATTAGGAAAAGCTTATTTCATACAAGATTGTGGAAAAAAAATATGGAAGTATGAACATCCACTGTCTTAATTTTTTTCCTTCCCTTCACAAATAACTGCTTTCTTATCCGTCAGCTTAAAGGAAATCATTTCTTCTAAGAAGTAGGAAAAAAAAATATGCAGTTTACCAGAAACATTAACTGCTCAGCTTTTAGAAACCAAAATGGCTACCCTATGGAGAAGAATGCTTGCAAGTTAAAAATGGCTCAGACATATTTTTCTTTTCTGAAGTTTGTTTTTCAGCTCTTAAAGGTTCCCTCCTGGTGTGTTGCTATTGCAATATTAAGGGCTGTAAAATTGTCAGAGCAAAGCCAATAGCAGACTAGTTTCTGTAGAACTTGATACAGAATTTGAGACCGTAATACTTAAGCTGCTGCAATTCTTATCTAGAAATCAGCATGCAGGAACAGCATTCCAGGTAATGTGCTAGACAAACAAACCTGAAGTCAGCCATAGGATAATACTAAAATAATCATTATTCCCTTTCTCCAGTATGGTACTAACAACTATTAATTGTATAAAGCCTAGTCAAAGTTTAATACCTGAATTTGTAACAGGAACTCGCAAGGTATATTTTTTCCAGTACTTCTCCACTATCAGCACAGAGACGCAGAAGCCAGTTCTGCACTGTCAAGACTATCAGGGAAGATTTATAGTCTGACGGGCTCGGTAGCATTTCCCTCTACAATAGCAAAAGTTTATCAGAAAAAAGTTTGTACACTTCGACACATAACAAGAAAACAAAAGTTAACACATATTCCTCAAAAGCTAAAGGCAGAAAGGTGCCTGCTAATCACATCAGGATCTCTAAGCTCACATCTGTGCTCATGTCACCTGACTATCACATAAATAATCTGCTGTCACACTTTTGCAAGGTGCTTACTTTTTCTAGAAAAGACATCTTTTAAAAATTCTCTGCCTTGCAAAACTGAAGTATAACTCGTTAAGGATCTAGTTGATACCAGTCTTGAAGAGACAATTGTCTAAGTATTGCAGAACAAGACATTTAGTGGTAAATCAACAGTAACTGCTAAGAATGGTATTCACGCTGCTTTATTTTTAGGCAACTCAAGGATGGGGCTAATATTCCTAAACTCTGTGGACAATGAATGAGAGCAAAACTCCTCAAAGAGGAGGGAAATTATATAATCTATTAGCTAGAAACAGCAGAACAGCTTTTGGACAGAGTTGCTTCAGTGGGTCTTCAGTTTAGAGAAACTTCGGGGTTTTTTTAACGTCAATCGATCTGGTAAAAACTAAAACTTCCCCCTACTGCCCTTGCTAACTAAAAATAAAGAAAAACAATAAACAGAACTTCTGTTGTAAGGAATTGCAAGTTAGTTGCAAAAACATTAGGGCACTGTTTTAAAAATCTTTCATGAAAGCTCACAAAAAAAGCCTCTGAATGCACTATGGAGAAATCCAGAGAAATATACTTCTAAACCATCAGTCAAACTAATAAGCAAATGTTACAAACCTTGAATGACCTAACTGCATAAAAACACTGAGAAGACAGTTTGCAGGGAAGGAACACTCTATTCTAAATGTTTCACTGAGAGATACTGTTTTTTTTGCACAACAATGCTCTAGTAAAAAGCAATCTTACCAGTGGGCATTCCAATAATAAAGCATCTTCTATTTTTTCTGACTTAGAACACTTTGGCTTTTGATACAGGATTCTTGGCTCTTGTGCAACGCTGGAGGAAAATGATTGCTAATCATTAGTCTACTTTATAAACTATTTCTGTCAAGTCATTTCATACAGTTTTATAAATCCTGCTTTCTCTTTAGGCAGGTCAGAAATCTAAACATCTTAGTTTTACTTGGTAAATATAACCTGAAATTGCTTTCAAAATGAGGCCTAATAAATAATTGTCAGGACAATATTTTAAAGCTTCTCTGTATTTTGTGGTTTGTTGTTGTGAAGGGGTTTTTTTGGTGTTTTATTTCAGTATTTTTTCAAATAACAAACTTAATAGTAACATTTTTATTTTAGTGATATACATTAAAAAGAAAGCATATTTCAGAAACTCGGAACCTTCCCCTAGAGCTCTTCCAGTGCTGTCTTTTGTAATAGAAAAGTGTGCCATCATGTACGCATATTTTTTTGAAAGACCCCACTACTATAATACAAGCTTCTTACCATGCAGAGTTTTCCCCTCACGGAGAGGATGAGACAAAGATAAACCTGAGAGATGTTAGCCAGGTTAATCTAGTACTGGAAAGCATTCAGACAATGTTGGAATGAAACATAGCTAAGTAGGTTTAGATCTCTGCTGTGATAGATTAATTAACTCTCAATGGTTTGCACTGACAGAGTAACTTGTCCTTTCTGTATCATATGACATTGTCTCAAAACTGTTCTGACAACTTCCTCAGCAATGCAGTTCTCCCGAGTCTCTGCTACTTCCCTCACAAGAGGGATGGGCAAGGACAAGGGCTGGTGCAAGCACGTCTTCCTGTCTTGTATCCTATCCCATGCTGCCTCCTCAACCTCTGCAGCTGATCCTGGAACAGGAGACTGCAGAATACATTAACAAAAACAAACAAGTACTCCACACACTGTACTTGCATATAGAAAATAATTTACCTTTTTAATGTAGAATTCATAGGCATAGCACCAAGCTTGTTACAACAAGCTGATTTTGTGACACATTCTCTAAAACAGTGGTAGTTACCATTCATTAGGCTTTTTAGTACCAAACTATAAAATGGTGACGGTCCTTCACTCCTCTTGAAGTGCTCTGAAAGCTCAAGCTATACAGCACACGTCAGGCTAGACTTTATTTCACACAATGGCATCTGAGTGTAATTTAACAAAGATTTGCACACCTGGGTTGTTTGTTTTTTTTAAAATCATAAGTAAATTCTACTCAATTCAGGGGAGCTGTTTTGGTGAGTAAAATTAATGACATGTCTAAAACAGAATCACAGTGTTAAAACCATAAGCCAGGGTAACTTTTAATTGTAAATGTATTACCTGCTAATACAGCACTGGTAATTGTCTAAATAAATTCTTCCTCTTTCATACGCAATAGGAAATGCAGAATGAGTTGTCCAAACATTCTTGAATTTCGTGCTTTCCTGAAACAGACAGTGGGTGGAACAGTGATGGCTTTTGGAAAATCTCGCTCTCGGAAAATATTTGATTTGGCTTCTGCAGCTTAATAATTTACTTTAACCTTTGTTGTTGACCACATCCATGAAAATCTTGATTTTCTAAATCAAATTAAGAGACCTTTTTTAGGGGAATTTCGTCTTAAAAAAAAAAAAATCCCACAAATTAAAAGCTGTTTTATTAGCTATTATGGACAGCATGGCTAATGGACGTTTTGCCATTTACCAGCCTGCGTTAAAATTAAAACCAGCAACTAAACTTTCATGGTAACATCAAGGACAAAACTCTCCTGAGCATAAACCTGTACATAATTCTTTTATATGTAATTGACTGAATTTACTGAATAACTAACTCCATTCTGCTGTTGGTGTTTTGCTTGTTTACGGCTGTTTCAAAAACCGTCTGAAATGTTAATGGGATAAACTGCCTACAAAACGTCTTGCGTGCATCACATGCATCAAGAGCTCTGTATCATCACTGAAGGACCCAGCCTTAAAGTAAAAGAATAATTGTACAAGTGAGACGCACTCATTTTTATTTCAATAAACCTTGCGTGCCCATTCATCTAGTTGCCTAAGAGGGCACTTCAGCTGGCTTTCAGCAAATGGAGCACTGTTGTTGCCAATTCCCTTCCACATATGCACTTCTATCAACTACTGCACGGCAGCAGTAATCTTTTGGATAAAAATCGAGTTCGCTTTAGTCTGTAATCGGTTTAATTCCTATTTTTTTTTTTTTCCTGTCACATCAATGTCCCTGACACGTGTACCTGAAGAGCTCTGCTAATTATCTGACTTTGTTCTGAGAACTCCATTCAAACTTAAAGAGAGCAGTGATACAAAACCCTCACAGAAGCCCTACCACTCAATAAAAGGCTACTTTTAATATCATTATTACATTTACAAACGCTTCTGAAGTGTGCTTTTTTTTTTTCCCCAGCACAGCCGTCTCTGTAAGCCTGAGCCTCATGAAATAATTTCAACCGTTTCTAACACTTTTCAGCAACACGGGACCTGTCTCTTTTTTTTTTTTTTTTTTTAACTTCTCCCCAAACGTTTCAGCGCAGCGACTCCTCAAGCGCCGGGACTGCGGCTCACACCATCCCCGCCCAAAGCCAGCACACCGCTGCTACCTGACACATTATCTCTCTGAGGAGTCCCAAGTTGTTTCTGTGGGCGACACCAGCATCTCTGGCGTAAAAGCCGCGGAGCCTGCGAGCGAGGAGGCTGCAGACGTTGCGAGCCGCCGGCACGCGGGAGGCAGCTCTCGTGCCGCCGGCGGCCGCCTGCGAGCGCATTGCCGGGGCCTCCGCGGCAGGAGCCAATAGCCTTACAGGGACCAGGCCCGCGCACAACTTCTCTCGCGTAAGTCCCGCGGGCTCTGCGGCTCCCGACAGACGCTCACCGCGACCTTCCGGGGCGGGGCGGGGCGGGGCGGCCGCGCGCAGGGCCCCGCAGCCAGGAGCGCGCCGCGGCGGACACTGA
>WBNH01012624.1:118070-173843 GCA_013401255.1 Urocolius indicus
GCCGCCCGGCGCCTCCTCCCCGCGCGCCGCCGCCTCCTCGCGCGCCGCCTCCTCCCCGCGCCGCCCGGCGCCTCCTCCCCGCGCCACCCGGCGCCTCCTGTAGTTGTCGCGGGAAAAAAGACTCTCCGTCGCGCCCGGACTACATCCCCCGCCGTGCCCCGCGGCAGCTCGACACTGCTGCTGTGTTGGATGGAGGGTACCCAAGGCGTGTGGGTGGGATTTGAAAGGATGCGGTTTGAACTGTACAAACTCCACGTCCAACAGCAACTTCATAATTTTTTTTCTTTTTTTTAATGTTTTTAAGAGCTAAGTCCCGAAAGTTGTCACCGTCATCAACAGCTGCTGCCCATCAGAGCAACTAAAGTCTGCGGAAGGACTCGTTTCCCTTTGCTGAGGCCAGGAGCCCAAATGGGGTAATGTGGAAGTTGATCTTTTGTATTCCTGGCTCTGTTCTTCAGGAGTGGAACTGATATTTAACAAAAGACAAATTCCCGTGAATTCTCTGGTGCTTTGAAGTTATTTGAATGAAGTGAGCTAAACACAGAAACATGGTACTTGCCCGTGCTCCTCTGAAGAGTTGAGTTAGGACAGTATGTAGCACTTGCTGTGATGGATCTGCAACATTGCTAGTGGCTTCAGATCTGACAGGGCAGGTTGCAGCTGAACAAAGTCCACATGGGCATCAGAGTCTCGCAGGGATGTAAACGAATGAGGTTTTCTCAAAATAAATGATGGGTAGTAGTATAATTCCCGTTGCTCTCTCCCTGTCATCAGCATTTTTAATAGAAGGACATGGTTTGTATTGAGATAAATCAACATTTGTTAGGCAATGGAGTTACCTGTTCAGTATTTTGTAGAAAATAGGGTTGAAAAATAATATAAGCAATTGAAAGATATATTTTGAGACTTAGATGTGCGTTTATTGTGTGAAGTCAACACCGCTTTCGTTTTTTTTCCCTTCTTCTTCTTCCTGCATAAGCAGCAGCCAGCAGAGGGTGCACAGGTTAACTAGGAAGCCTTGTTGCTGAGCTATGTTTACCATTGATGGCTTCCTCTTGACGTTAAACTTGTGAATAGATTAATTTAGTAAAATCAATTTCGTGTGGTAGTCTGCTGTATACATAACAGAAGTGAACTACGTCATGGAAAAAGGAGAGGGTTGTACAGAATACTTAGGTGTTTAAATCCCATATCCTACAATCACTCATTGATATGTAGGGAGATGATTTGTCTGTAAAGCTAAACATACGTACAGACATTTGCAAGGCAGGAGCCCAAAGAATTATTTGTGAATTTCTCTCTTTATGCTATGCAGTATTTAGGAAAATTGTACAAAGAGTGAGTGGTATCTTAATGTCTGTTAAAATTATTTTAGTCAATAGTATTTATAATGATACTGTTTCTGAATGTGTCTTTAGTAGGTGTTACAAACATGGAACAGCAGAACAATTAACACTGAAAATGTTACAAGTAGATGTAGTACAAATGGAGAAATTCCATTCCAAGAGTGATTCTAGGACATCAAAATATAGTTTTATCTTCAACTGGGCTGAAAATAGTCTTCACAACTTGAAGTGTTTTGAATTTCAGTTAAAATACTAAATTGAAGTTTCATTTTAAAGGCAAAATAATCTCTGAAAATTGAGTCAGAACATCTCTATTCTAAATTGAAATAATAAAGTTTCAATGGAACACTTACCCTGACAGAAAGAAAATCTTTCAACATTCAAAAAACCAATAAATATGTTTAAGATGCCAACAGAATTGTTGCATTTCTTTAAAATATTGTGATTTTCTTGAATCAGCATTTTTTATAAGCTTCTGTCAGAATGTTTTATCACCTGTCTACAAGTGAAAAAAGAAACAGCAGCTCCGGTTCAGTGAAGGGTGGAAAAATTACGTTACCTGTAGCAAATGAACTCCACAATTTATCCATACAAGTAATTCAAGTGAAATGCTTTTGTTTGTTATGTTGTGTTCACATTAATTGGTTAAAGATTCAGTAAATAAAATATATCCATGTTTCTAAAGTACCTGTTTCTTTCTTCCTTGTTGGCCATTCATGTTTCTTTGATCTTGCAGTGTCCATTATGTTATCTTAGTTGTATTTTTTTTTTCGACTGCCCTCATTAGCTTAAAAATATATTAAGTAGTGTAGCCAATTGCCTCAGTACTGCAGAGAAAGCCTTTGCTTCCACTGTCTTCCGAGATCAATAGAATCATATACCAACAAGAATTAATGTTGCAGTTCATACACTCAAATGAAGAACATTTTCCTTTTATTTTTGTTTTATAGGAATGATATGATTGTGTCTTTAACATTTGCATTTTTAAGTTTTATTTTTAACCTGCAGTTTTATAAGATATTGCAAAAAAGATTTATGTAGTGGAAAAAGTCCAACAGGAGAATCAAGATCATAGAATCATAGAATGGTAGGGGTTAGAGGGCACCTTTAGAGATCATGTACTCCAACCGTCCTGCTCAAGTAGGTCCACCTAGATCAGGTCACTCAGGAATGCATCCAGGCGGCTTTTGAAAACCTCCAGAGAAGGAGACTCCACACCCTCCCTGGGCAGCCTGAAAAGAAATTTTTCTTTAAGTGAAACTATTTGTGTTCTAGCTTTTGTCCATTATCCCTAGTCTTATCACTGGAAACTACAGAAAAAGTGTTGCCCCATCCTCCAGACATACACCTTTCAAACACTTGTAAATATTAATGGGATCTCCCCACAGTCTTCTCCAAGCTGAACAGCCCCAGTTCCTGCAACCTTTCCTCATAAGGAAGATGCTTCAGTCCCCTGATCATCTTGATGGCCCTGCACTGGACTCTCTAAAGCAATTTCCTGTCCCTTTTGAGCTTGGAACCCCAGAACTGGCCACAGGACTCCAGATGAGGCCTCACCAGGGCAGAGTAGAGGGGGAGCAGAATCTCCCTTCACCTGCTGGCCACACTCTTCTTGATGCATCCCAAGATGCCATTGGCCTTCTTGGCCACGAGGGCACATTGCTGGCTCATGGTTAGTTTATTATCAATCAGGACTCCCAGATCTGTCTCTGCAGAGCTGCTCTCCAGTAGGTCAATCCCCAGCCTGTACTGGTGCAAGGAGTTGTTTCTCCTGAGGTAAAGATGGAGAACAGGGGCTGAGAAACAATTTTCAACAAATACAGAATTAGAGAATTTAATTACAATTTCTTTTTATACTCTGAAGGACTTTTAGCTCTCTGCTTGTCTCTAACAGCTGTTTGTCTGCTTTCTTACTTTTGAAAGTTATTACATAATACTCAAGTATCCCAGGTAACATACCTTCAAGTTCTGTTGCTGATCTCCCGTATGTATGGTGATTCAAGCAAGTATTTTCAGTAAATGAGCAGTTTTATCTCTTACTCTCCTTCTGTTTCCCATTGTATAAGCTTTTTCCTCTTTGTTTGCCTTCTTCACAGGCTACCTGGCAGGTGGTACAAGAACAGGGTCTTCTTACTCAAAGTTTCTGTCCGTATGGTTAAAATCTATCTGATGGGTTGATTGGTTAAAAAGTAGAAGCAGATAAAAACAATATTAACCTTGTTGTATTTTCAGGATGGCATGTTTGTTCACTTGGTAGAATAGGATAACATTAAACATTCACTTATTGAACAGGCGTGGCTTACAGGAAAGTCATCTCTCTGCATCCCCACACCCCTGCCTCAAATTGAAATAAGAAATATTGATATGTATGTATTTTAAAAATGTACCTGTGAATTACCAGTGGTTACCTTCTGTATTACTATTATCTTGAAGAATTTGTCACTTTGTGTCCGTGATTGCCACTTGCATCTATTTTGTGTGAGGTGTTCTGACTTTTGGTAGTGTTTGATGGTTGTAAAACAGATGCTACATGTTACAGGAGAGTATTGGGGATTAATTGTCAAACATTGTCTAGATGAAGTTTCTAGGTGCCAAACGAAGCAATTGTATGAAGTTCATTGTTTCCAGAATACTTTCCTGTCTAGAAATGTAACAGGAGCTCCGCATACTCTTCCTAACATAGGCTGTTCTTTTTATTGATAATGGAGACACTACAAGTAAGCTTTGTGATTGGAGATGGAAGGAGTTGGTAGCTCTGTAGTTGGAGATCAAATGTCAAAATATTTTCATCCAATAAGTTCACTGAACTAGATTCTTGGGCAAAAATGAAAGAGTATTTCTCTTTTGGTTTGAGTTTGTGTTTGGTGTTTTTTTTCCTCTGACGTTTCCTTCAGAACTGATACTTCTCAAAGATTCACTCATCAATGAAGTGGTTTACTTAAGTTTTGGAGTGTAATTCACTGTTTAAAAAATAGTATTAGAAGCATTCTTTCCCCCGTATCTCTAATTTTTCCTCTGTGATTGTGACTGCTCAACAGTTTTAATGCCAATTACAAATGTATTATTTCACGCCTAGCCAGCAGTTAATGTGTATATTTTGTTCTGCATGTTGACCTTCAAAAAACTGTACTAAAGGTACTGTGTTAGAGGGGAGATGTTTTAGGGTCATTTTTTTCAAGTTTATCAACTAAATTGAGGATTTTATGTGTATTTATAACAGTGACAAAATTCTAAAAGCTAAAAGGCAGCGTGCCACAGGGAAGAAAAACCCTTCCATCTTACTTTTGAATGTGATTACCAAATCTGTTGTTTCTTTCATGGTTGGGTTTTTTTTTTTGAAGAATAGTTATGCTACCACAAAATATAGGCATTTTAAATGTAATTCAGTTTCACAAAGGTTTAATTTAATTAGTAATCAAACTTAAAGCCTTCCTGACCATGGCTCTGAGCAAGGAAGTAACTTCTTACAGACAGTAACTTTTCTTGGCTTCAAGGTATGACCATCTTCTCTAACAAAGGGAAAGGGCATTTTCCTGTTTTGTTAAGAAAAACAATTAGAGAAACAATTAAGAAATGACTTGTCTTTGAAAATGTAATTTACACCTCCAAGTTATTTAGATTCTTTTTGAACTCTTAGTAGCCAGTTTGCCCATTGATCTCATGATCTGTGGATAACACTAACTCTCAGGGATATATACATGCTTATTTCCAAGACAGTCCTTCACAGTTAACACCAGATGCAAGAGTGAACTCCCCCACCTACCTCACTCTCCCTGAATTTTCATGATGTTTCAGAATTTATCAGCTAAAATTGTCCAATTACCACTCAACAGATCGCATTCTCATAAAAAAGCTGCAACTCTGGATTTTACTGATGCAAGATCATCTTAGTCATCTGACTATAATTCCCATCTGTGTATCTTTTCATGTTCTTACTGAGATATTTAAAAAGCCAAGAAAAATTATGTGACTAGCCTTGCAGCTGAATCATTGTATTTTATGTTGAATATCAATGCTGGCACAGGAAATGCAAGATACCATCTCAGGTCTTTTGGAATGATTGAAAGAGGAAGAGAATTTGTAAACAGTTTACAACATTATAATGAAATCTTTATCTAGGCATTTCTATAATTTAATAACAATAATTTTAGATGAGATTGTGGTTTGAGGTTTTGAGGGGGGTTATATTTGCTTTTGTTTACAAGAACGTTGCCTTTATGTAAATGACACATTTTGCAGAGGTTGTCATGGTGTGTTAATTTTCATGTCTCAATTATTATTTCATAATATTCCATATATGAGAATAATTATGCATTATGTTACGAAAAATACATACACATTTTGAAAAACAAAGCATGAACAGTTTGTAATAATTAAAGTATAAACTGCAGTTGGTTTAGTTGCTTTGCCACATTTTAATCAAAAAACCAAAGAGCCATAATGAACTTGTTAACAAAAAATTTAAACCTCTTCTAATGTTAGAACTACATTTTCACTGTATAGTGATGCTCCATATCCTGGTAACATTGCAGTCCCAGTTGCCAAAATTTACCAATGTTTTTATTTGGCACTGACAGCCAAAAAGCAAACCCCATTTTATTTACTCTTCAACAAATAAAAATGTGGTTTTTTTTTTTTTTCTCCTGAAGGCTTAAAATGAATAAACAATGCTCATTTGAAAGCATGACTCATTCAAAAGTACACTTGAAATGAGAAATTGTTCATTTAATTGAAGTGATTCCTTTGCCAGGCCTTGTATTGATGTGTACAACTTAATCTTTTTTTATTCTCAGACTTGTGATTAAATAGCACTATTTTCTTCAAGATAAGAATCTTTATTTTGTAACCAATTTGCACAGAATGTTTTCTAATAATGTCTGTATTTAAACCATGCTTACTCTTTTGTTACTGTGTTTTGTGTTTCCTATGCATTTAAATTAGTAAGTGTGGTTTATACAGAAGCAACACTTCGTAGTCATAGTTGGAAAAAAATAGGGCTAAGAATAATTTTTCAAGTCATATGCAGAGCACTAGAAGGAAAAAAGTACAAAGGCACATCAAGTTAAAAGTAGTAGGAGGAGTATTTGGTTTTACTCCTCCCCTAGAAAACACACATTAACAAGGATATGAAAAAAACCCTAACTGCAACAAGACAAAGTGCTGGTACTAGTTACACACATTTGTTATCTTTCATTAATAAAGTAAAATAAAGTAAATCAAGTAAAATGTGGCAATATAAGAGAGATTTATAATGTAATAGGAAAATCTCAAGCACTTCATAATTTGCATTAATAGGAATTTAACATTTAGAACCATTATTTCAAACAAAGACAGACATAAGACAGGGCTCAGGAGAATGCACAGCAGAAATTTTGGAAGGCTTTCTGCTGCATAATGTTTACACTTAGGAAAGGAAGGATTTTGGGTTTTTTTTAATCTAAAAGGGTAAAACCACAGTCACAGCCCTAGAATGAATTTTTTTTGAAGATGGTTACCTAGTGAGTAGGTGAAAAATGTCAATCTCAATGACAGTATGTACCCAGCAGAACAAGTAGTTTCTTTACTGATCACTTCTTGCATGACTTAAAAGTACAATGTCAAACTTGGTTTATTGTTTTACTGTGTGTGTCTTTTTTTTTTTTTAACTTGCCTGACAGGATTTTGAAATTATGTCAAATAATTTATCCTTTGACTGATTCTATTCCAGTAGCCTACTTTGGAATTATTTTCAGCACACTGAAGGGTTGTTGCTAGTTTTTAAAAAACGTTTATATTGACATTATGTTAAAATGTTATTACTAAAGCTGATATTGGTCCTTGGTTATTTCACTAATTTCTCATTTAAATTATATAATTTAGTGAGAGCGAAGCTGTAATTTGAGTTAATTGTGGGATTTTTTTCAGGTCTCTGAAAATGAATTTGATGACGAGGCTTTCTGGTTTATGTCTGAGGAAAAGCAAGATGCAACAGAGGCATCGAAGTAGCAGACGACCAGCTGTTCCACTTGGGTCACGGATTTTAACTGATCCTTCTAAGGTTTTTGAGCATAACATGTGGTGAGATGCTTCTTCAGTGCTGATTTTCATATATTTCGTGTATTATTTACAATGAAGAATAATGGTATGTGCGTATATACTTACCAATGGACTGACAGAACAGACGTGTAAAGATAGTGCTAGAGAAAACTTGAAATTGTCACAAGTAAACTGACAGTGCTGAGTTCTCAGAGACTTGTGTACAAAGCTGCTGAGCAAATAGTCATGGAATGAAAGGCAAAATATTGTTATAGATCAGTAAGGAACTGGGAGATGAAGTGTAGAGATAAGATAGTGCATGTTATTATTTGTTGTCATTATTGTTGTTATAATGGCAGAATGTTGATAGGTACAATAATGTTGCATACTAGATTAGCACTGTTCTAAAATTGAGACCATTTTGAAAGGAACATGTAAATTACTTGCATTCTTCTAAAGCTGTACTGAAGATGTTACAGATACTTCAGCATAGATTTCCATACCAATGCACAATTGTCAAAAAAAGTAAGTTGAATCTTAACATAAATAAGCTATATAATAGCAGAGAAAACATTAACATGTAAATGTTAACAAGAATAAGAATTGCCTTGATTTGCAGCAGTGCATCTACATTCTCTAAAAGGTATTTTTATCATTAATGTGGGCTCAGAAAAAAAGTGAGAATGCTAGTCAGCACAGTGGGAAAACCGAGATTGGAAAGGGTAGGTTTTTTGACCATGGAATGGAGATGAATACAAACCAGTAAGTGATACAGAAAGTGTCAGAAGAACTGAAGAATATCTAAATGCATCTAGAAAGTAGAATAATATTGATCTAAGGTATCTGGAAGACCAGAATATTTTTACTCCTATAATTAGTAACTTAAGAACAAGGAATATTTGATGAAAAGAGAGATGAGGAAATTAATGTCTTTTTTAATTCCGCCACACACCATTCTTGAGATCAAGGATTTAGCAAGGTTTGAAAAGGGACTGGATGTAGTTGATGATAACCAGTGAGTAACATAACATAGGATAACAGATGACAAGGCTCAGGGCTTAAACTTACTTCATGAAAGTTATCTGCCATTCTTACACCTTCCTCAGAGGTGTCCCCTGCTGGCAACTGTCAAAGAAGTTATTGGACAAACTTTTGTTCTGAAATGAAATTTCCAAGTTCCTGATTTGTTGGGTTTTTTTTTTTTCAAATATTACTCTTTTTACTAGTCCATTTTATTTGAATTTAGTTGGTCCATTTTACTTTTTAATTTAACCTATTTCAAAAGTTTCTCTAATAAAATTCTGATTCATAGAAAGGTCTTAAGAGAAAAATACGGCATAGAAGACTGTCTTCTGGTTAATGAACTAATATTTTCATCACTTTTTTTTAATCTCTAAATTTGAGTTAAGCTCATGAGGCAAGATAAGCAACTAAGCCTTTCACCTGTGACCGTTTTCTAAACGGGGCATTGCAAGCCATGGCCCAAAATCCATACCACCTTAAGGCCAAATCTGGAGTTACCCATACTCCTGAAAATTCCTCGTCCGGTCAAGGACGCTGGAAGCTGGCTGGCTATTGTGTTAAAAGAGTGTAAAGTTTATCTCTGTTTCACGAGCCTGTATGTGGTGTAGCTTTAAACATCTTCCAGACTCAATACCTCCTGCTAAGTGGAAACATCCTGGCTTGTGTGAATGCTGATTCAAGTGTAGGGTATATAGTCAAGACAGGAGACGATTTCAAGAAATCCTGCTTGTTCTGTAATTTTGTACCTCTTCAAAACTCAGCTTTGTTTAACTCTGATTTTTTTCTGAAGCTATTGATTACGTGTACCTTCAGTTTTTCTTGCTAGCGTTTGGTGACAGTCTAATACAGAGTTCTCAAACTATGATGCAGGTGGTTGGGATGGATTGTGAAGATGGGATTGAAAAGAACAGAGTTGTTCAGAAGGTGGACCTGCAGATGAATCAAGTAACTCAGAAGGGAAAACAGGTGAAACTGAGTTGGAGCAGAGGTTGCATGGAAGTTGCAAAGGTCTTGATAAATCAAGAACCTTTCTGTGAAGTAGGGGGACGTCCTTGGATCTGAAGCCAGATGCGTTAGCTGTGTTCTGACTAGGGAGGTAATATGGGTCAGGATTAGTAGTGGTTGAGCTAGATAGATCATGCAGGGTAAGCATAAGTGTTTCATCCTCCCTGCCATTGATGTATGAGGATTTAGGTCCTTTTGTTTTCCACTCATCATCTTTGTTATTTCATAAAGTGGTATCCTTCTTTTTGCCTGTGTTTGAATTGGCAAGGAGCCAAGAGCTGCTGCCATTGCTGGTACCAATACTAAGCAAATTAAATTTAGGAACTAATGCTTTAGATATTTGCTGGGTGCTTTTCTGTCATTTTGAACGAGAAGTAATGAATGATGCTAAGCACTGGAGAAAAAAAAAGTCTGCTTCCATTCAGATTAGTAATTGGCATAGTTTTCACATGTTAGTTTTTGGAGATAATTAAACCCTGTGTTAGCAAACAAATTAATGGAAATGAGCAAAGCTGAATAAGCTGAACTGAAAGTAACATCAGTTCATCAGTTCAGGTCAGGTGTACTCATATTAACAGTTCCTGGTGTGGTTAAAATGGATAGGTTTCTTTGCTGCTGTCAATGTCCTGTATTTAAGCTCTTCTGTACTTAGAGTTCTTCAGTATTCTGTGTTCCTTATAGCTTGTATTGCTGAAGGAGCTGCCTCATTTGAAGCATCACAACTGTGTAAATAGTTGCATAAGAACTAAGCTGTATCTCATGTTTTGCTGATTTTGATCCATCCTGTTGCTGGAGTTTTCCATATAGAAATTTTCAAGGAAAGAGCCAAAAGATCTTTTTTTCAGCTTTATGAATTTCCAAGGAGGGACAAAAGTAAATAAGAAAAGTTGCTGAGGAGAATGGAGGACTTCAGGCATCTACAGTATTTTTTGTAGAGCCCCTAAGGCTTCTAATAGACACAAAATGATGGATAAAAATGGATTAGCTAAAGCTCATACAGCAGCAAGTCAGAAGTGTCAGAAGCACTGATTGTGTATTATTGCCATTTGAATAGTCCTTGGTTTCATCTTGTTAGAATAGGCCAGGTAAAAAATGGTGATAGCAGTGAGAGAAACAAGTCTTTCTGAGAGGATGGCTCTGAGAGGATGGCTGCTTTGGACATTCAGTTTTATTCTACTGCAGCACGTCTGTCAGAGGCTTGATACTGCACAGGAACATTTGGTATACGAACAAATACAGGAAGAGGAGAGGCAACCTGCTGGGGACAATGATGTGAAATGTTTCAGTAGAGATGCGGAAATCAAGTCTGAGGCAAGCAGACAAATACATACTAATTAGTCTCCCACAATTAACAAAAGAGGAACAGTGAAATTCTAAGAATTAAATTACCTGCATGTCACCAAGCATGGAACAGGAAGACACTCATTAGCTTTTAGAGGCAACCAACTCTTTTCAAGTTGTCTCCTTGATCCTTTTCCCAGAGTAACCAGTGGAATTTTAGTCACAGGCTTTCAGTTAATTGATTTCAGTAGGATGAGGCTGTAATAGATTATTTGAATTATATTATCTAATTTAATTTGATTCCTAAAACTGTTCAAACTGGACAATTTGGAGAAACGGCTGATTTGCTTTTAAAAGCTGCCAGCAGCACATTCTTGGGCGCTCCCCATTGTGGCCTGATGCAAACACAGAATTTGCAGGGGAGGCAGCTTAGTCATCAAGATCAAGTCTATTTAATATGGTATTTAGTGCATGACTTTACACAAATGTAGATACCATAGACTCTGGAACCACTGCAGCACTGTTTGTTTTTCCTTAGGAATGTCTTAATCTTTTTTCCTGAGTGTATCCCATCTCTTTTCCCCAGATAAGTAAAACCCTGTTCATCAATTCTGCCTGTTCCATTTGAATAGGTGGATTATGCTCCCAGTTTCAGGAACAGCTGATTCCTTTCCTAAATGACCTTTGTTTCTCATCGTAAACATTAGTAATGTGAGAAGTTTTTTGCCTCAGATTGTTTGTTGAGAAGTCTGTTGTTATAGCCACCTAAACACAACTCCAAATACATTCCCATAAACATACTCATTTTACAAGGCACATGTCAATCCTAACATCTGAAAAAATGCATATTACTTACGCCTCTGCAGTTGGAAGATTTGTGGGTTTTTATCATTTGTGTTTTACCTAACTAGTAATTACTTTCTATCCATCATACACTGAAACTTAGTTTTTAACTGTCAATCCCCTTTTGGTCATTGCATTCATCATTCAAAAACCGAGTCTGTGTAGCTAATTTCTGACTGTTTTTCCTTGGAAAAAAAAGAAGATTATGGAAAATTCAATATGAGGACTGGTTCTTCAACTGCCTTTTGCAGGGACCACATGCAGTGGTCACAAGAAGAAGAGGAGAATGCCAAGGAAAAAGTGGCAGAGAACTCACTTGTGAAAGTTCAATGGGAAGACCAAGGTAACACATCCAGAATGTATTAAAAAATCCTATTTTAATGCTATTTATGAAAGCATTTGAAGAGGAACAATCTTTTTATTTCTATTTTTTATTTCTATATTCTCTTGTGTAAATTTGTTGGTTGGGTTTTGTTGTTTTTTTTTTTCCTTTGTTGCCTCAAAAGATTGTTTCCAATTTTATTTCTCTAGCAGTTCAGTTATTTATTTGAGCAATTTTACGTTTGCAGGGGCAATAGGCTGTGTGTGAAATAAGTACATTGGTATGGTGCATTTGCAAGTTCTAGCTCTTTTTGCAGTTCTTCAGAATAAAACTCCTGCTAGACAAGACTGTTAATTCAACAAACAGAAAATATTTGCAGCCAGCCTGGGTGCTAGGGATGAAAGTTCCCGTGTACAATATTCAAATGGCTTTTTAACGATTTGTGGACTGTTTAGAGAGCTAGTGTTTGTACCTTGCACAGTGTTTCAGTTCAGTGCCATGAAAGTTGTGCTTGTCCCAGCTGGTCCCAGCTTGCTGCCTTCTCCAGGCTTCAAGAAGCAGTGCCGTTGCTTTGTGTGGAAGGTTTTCCAATACATCACGCTGAGTCTGCTCTGCAAACAATAAAGGAATTTCATGCCTGCCTTCAGAAGAGAAACTTCATGTATTCTGTGTTCCTAAAGAATGATAGCTCTAGTTTTAAACTGACAAACTTAATACCAGACTAAATAATACCAGACTTAATACCAGACTTAATACCAGACTAAACTCTAGGATGCTTATGTATGCTAAAGCTGGAGTGTCAACTTGGTAGTAACATAGAAGACTGAATTCTTAATTTGTTCCTTTATTAGAAAGGTGTTCTCAAAACAATTACTTGGATGTCCTGGGCCTCAGCTTACTTAGCTTGTCTTGAACTTGTCAAATTAGTGTCATTATGATCAGTTTCATTCATGTGACTAGGGCACACGTTGGAGTTTATTTGAATTACCTGTGAATTAGTACCTTCATTGCTTTGAATGCTGTGGGATTGTCATCCTGCCCTTTTCTATTACCTCTCACATTCTTTATCCAAATACAGGAGTGCGATGTTTGCTTTTCAAAAAAAAAATGACATCAAATATTTTCATTTGGTTTATATAAAAGATTGAAAAAGATCTCATCATTGAAAAGTAAGCAGTGTAACCATGTGGCTCGTGAAACCTTTCATTCTTCACCTACAATCAGTTAGAGCTTAATTTGTGCTGGTGAGAAATGGAGTAATCAGGCATTTGTCTGTTGCCAAGAAATACAGGAATCCAAGGACATTTCCAGTGAATGGCCCTCTGTTTAGAGCTTGAATAGGTGAGCATTCTGATAGTGTTCGTTCAGAAAGCTATAGCTTCGTTCTACAAGTGGAAATATATTTTGGCCTCTGTATAAACAATGAACTGGACTGAAGCTATTAAGCGGGTTATTTTAGGGCCTTGGAAACTACAGTAAGAGGAAAAAGACAAGACAGATTTCAATGATACTATTATATTGCTAAAGTTCTGGTGAGCCTTGTTAAAACAGGATAAATTAGTCTGAATGAACTCACAGTACTGTCTTTAGGAATTTGACTTACTTATTAGCTTATCCAGCTTCTCAGGCATGTCTGCTAGTGCTGAAAGATTCTGTTAAGGAGAAAAAGGAATTGGCTAAGTAAGGGGATTTTTTTTTTGTCCCAGAAGGTTATACATTTATTAGTTTTGTCATTTTTACATGCTTTGGAAAATTTAGTTGTCAAACTACTGAAATATACAAAATTAAACAAAAAAATTTATAATAATACTGCACATGTGGTTATTAGCACGTTATTACCACTACTACAGTAGTGCAGGAGTGAGCAGTGAAAGAATGGAAAGTAGAGTGTTCAATAACTTGAACTTGGGTAATATCATACTAATACAATTTGAAAGGCAGCCATTGCTTTATTTCAATCCTGAAATCTACAAAACTTGATGAGAATTTAAGTATAAGCAGAATTCTCTCCCTGAAGAGAATTGTAGAAAAGCAGCGACTATAACAAGGAGTAATAATGATTAAAGAACAATTTGAGTCAAAGATTTGACTTCACATTGAAGCTGGGAAACCTATGAATGTGCCAGTTACACTATTGAAATCTGGTATATATGACCTCAGTCAGCTCTGCACTTATAAAATAAGTTGTACAATTCCTCTGCATGGCTGAGTCTTGCCTGTTAATAATACAATGGATGTATTAAATGTTAAATTTAAAAATTATGCAGATTTCTAGGACAAGGCATTCTGCCACCTCCTTGCCACTTCCCACTGCCTGTCTGTGCCTCTAATGATAATTCTCAGCCTTGTTTATCTCCGGAAAGCTGTAGCGATTTCAGAACTAGTGTGTTAAGGTTTAAATGAGAGTAGTAGGAGAAACTCATCATAGATTTACTCTGTGCTTTTATATTAAAAGAATTATTGGGTCAGTGAAAGGGAGTAGAGACAAAATCCAAAAGGCAACACGTCACATGATATGCACTTAGCAAGAGATGTCAAGGGTAACAAGAAACAGTTCTGAAAATGCCTTGGGAATGAGAGGAAGAAAACCCCAAGAAATAGATTAGGTTTGGTATTTAGGAGGGATGAGGAAGGAGAAGCCGTCAACAAGAGAGACATTGAAAAAGCTGTAATTCTTATCTTTTTATCAGCCTGTCTTTGAAAGGGTTAGCTGCAGTCCAGTGGCTAGCACAGTTAGTGCTAGCAAGAAGGAGGAATGATCTTGTTCTTGTACTGAGAAAGAACAGGTTACAAAGTACACCCATTGAGTACGCGGATGACTGGAAAAGCAGCAAAGAGAATATTTACTTTTTTTAAAGAGAGAGGTGGGAAAAAAGAAGAATCAGATAATGAGTTTCAGTTCCTGGAAAAATACTGGAAGAGATAATCCAGAGCTTGCAGGCTCTGGGTTTGGAAGAACAAAGGAGGTGAATACTGGCCAACAAATATTTTTCAAGAATAAATCACGTAAAATCAAGCTAATGTCTTTCTTGGAGAAGGTTGCAAGCCCTGGGGATAAGGAAAAAACAGCAGTCGTCCTGAAATTTATCCTTAGTCAGGCTTCTTACTTGCTTTGCTTGAAATTTTCAAAAGCGAGTGTGGCAAGCAAGAGCTAATGAAACTGCTGTTGGGTGAATGAATGCCTGAAGAGTTCCTTTCAGAATGGAAGGCTATGCTGGGAAGAGAAATATTTAGTTTCAGGTCTAATCTACTTGTGATTTTCATTAGTGACTTCAGAGAGATTTGAAGATGATAGTAAGTGAAGGAATGTTTGAAGTATGGTGAAGAAAGGGATTAGGATTCATTTGGACAAATGAAGGAAAAAATGCAAATGAAAGAGGTTAAATTTGCTAAAAATAAAGAATACTTTGCTTGAGAACAATTCCTTGAAAAACATACTGGGTTCTGGAACAATTGGCTAGGTAGTAATTTTGCAGATCTGAGGATTGTGGTGAATCACTAGCTGAATCAGCACTGTCATGCTGTTGCAAAATGGCAAGCTGGCAGTTATAAACAGGATTACACCCTGTAAGCCTCATAAAGTATTCCTTTAGCTTTGTGTTGATAATGCCTTTACCAGAATAGAGCACCAGAAAGTTGTTGATCAGTTGGAGAGAATCTAGGGAAGAAAAATGGAAACTATCAGAAGTCTAAAGATCATGACTTCTTTGGAAAAATGAGTGGCCTAGACAATCCAGAAAATAATTGTTTATGAAAGACATAGTAAAAGACTTTTAATAAGTGAATAGTTGTTGCAAAAAGAAGTGAGTGATCTTTGCTTTATCTGCTTGGTTGATGGAGCAAGAATTACTGGACTTCAATTGCAATAAGAAAGTTTCAGGTTAGGTTGTAGGAAAGCTTTCTAACCATACAGATGGTGAAGGACTGTACGAAGTTACTGATGAAAGTTGTCAAACCTAAATGAAAGGTGGTATTTTAAGAACAAGTTGAACAAATTTCTATGGAGAAGAAATTCAAATTCCCTGACTGGATAAAATCCCTTCTAGTCCTATATTTTAACATTCTAATGTTTTGTGAATTTAAAGCAAAAATGAAAGGTCTATTGTAACACTCTGTGAAGTGTTTTGAAAGTAAGAAAAGCCAGTATGTTGCTTCTGAGTCAATTGTTGTTTTCTGTCCTAACATCACTGTTGAATGGTTGAGAGTGAATTACTGCCTGTTGGGTATGCAGTAGTGGTTATCACTCCAGTTCATAGGACTGAGTTTCTACTGGGTGAGTTTTTCTGGGGAGATGACTAGCTGCCAACAAATTTGCAATTGTTCACAGAGTTTCATAAATCATGAAATTAATTGCAATTTAGTATTTCTTAAATAGGAAAAACATGGAGAGCATTTAATTGAAAAGATGCTTTGTTTTTTTATAATTTGAGACATGCAAGCTTGTCTAAGACAAACTTGCAATTGCATAGTTTGGTGATGATGGGCTATTATGTCATTACATTAATTAAAAAAAAAAAAGAGATGATGCAGAGAGCTCCTCTGCCCATCCTGAGTGACATAAAATCTAATTAAACATCCAGAGGATCAAAGATTAAGGTAAGATCCCAGATCCGTGGTTTTATTTAAATATGTACAATATGTGAAACTACAGATTTTTAAACTATAAATTTGGGGTCCAAATTCCATGTTGCTTTACAGTGTTTTGTAGCTGAGCTGATATTCACCAAGTTCTTTTGGTTTGTTTTAATTTCAGATAAATATGAGAGAGAAGCCAGTAAATATTGGAATGAATTTTACAAGATACATAAAAATAACTTCTTTAAGGATCGCAATTGGCTGTTTCTGGAGTTTCCAGAGATTGTCCCAGATAAAGGAAGAGAAGAGTTGAAACCAGAAGAATGGTCTTCAGAACACACAGAAATAAATAGTACTGACAGTTTTTCACAGAGAAAGGAAATGTTTGAGGAAGGAGAAAAATACTGGAAGAAAAATTATGGAGGTGGTTCTACTTCTGTACAAGGATATGTGTATAATGAAAAACAAGTGAAATCTCTTACTGACAATCCTCAGGGTAAAAACTGTGGAGAAGAACTTGGCAGGCTGGAATCCTTCCCTGGTAGTGATGCCACTTACAGAATATTAGAGGTAACGCACTACAAATGTTCTTCCTGTCATATGGAATGCCACTTAATTGCTCAAAAGCTGGATAAATATATGAAGTATCAAGAAAGTAAACATTTAGAATTTTACCTCAGGGTAAAAATTGTGGAGAACTTGGCATGTCATGTTCTTGCCAAATGGTGAAATTGGACAAGAATATTGCATTTTCTTGTGCAGTTTGAGAGGTGGATTCTCTCTTAGCATTAGAAAGACAGTGAGGAGAAACATGATCATAGTAGTGACTTGAAAATTGTGATACGAGCTGTTTATAGCTTTTCTTCCCAACATACCTTCAAGTGTAATGGATCCTTCCTACCAACCCATTTAAGACAAAAAAAAAGATATTTTACTTGCTAATTTGTCTTTAACTTTTTGTTCCTCTTCTGATTTTAGGTTGGTTGTGGTGCTGGAAACAGTGTCTTTCCAATTTTGAAAGTTCTAAGGTATGTAGTGTTGGATTTTTAAATATGAAAGTTCTAGTCTTATCTTCTTAATTTTCTTCAGATGTTGGTGCTAGACCAGTGCTGCTGGAAGTGTTGAGTGGGCTGTAAACAGCCCTGAAATTCTGATTGCCTGCAGACCACAGATCACACTGGTAGCATCAGTACAAAATACTCCTCATACTTGTGAACCCTAGTCTTGGGAGGGACTATGTTTGACAAATTCAGACTGATTTTTTTGCAATTAATCTCAGGAAGATGAAATATTCTCTTGTCCTAAATGTCGCCATAAAGTTACCATGTATCTCTTAAAAAGACCAAAATCAGAGACAGTAGATGATGGCACGTGATATACTGGTACAAAATTGTGTCCTTTCTGAATTTGACTGGTACATTTAGTCATACTGCCTCAGGTTTTAGTGTCAGGGAAGGCAAAATTCCTGTATTGCATTACTTTATTCCTTAAAATATCTTAATCCATTTAGCTCCTTCTAAAATCAGAAACTGTTATGACAGCATGTCCTCTCTTCCACGTAGGCAGGAAGGTTTTACTGGAAAGGCTGTGTATGTATCAAGGGTTGAAATACATTTCTTTATATTCGTGCCGCCAAGAGCTTGAGTATGGCACAGGTAGTATAAATTCTGTAAGTGAATTCTGATTGCTAGCATTATGACTACAAAAAATACTCCATTTTACAGACGTGGAAACAAGGGAGCAGGAAGAATTGAGGGATGTGTCAGGGTCGTACATAAAGCATATTAGTGTTAGCAGTGCATCTCCTTCCCTGTTGTGCTTTAACCGCAGCCACGCACCATGCAACCACTCACTCCCCCACGCCTCCACTCCAGTGGGAAAGAGAGGAGAATTGGAAAAATAAAGCAAAACTTGTGGGTTGAGATAAGAACAGTTTACTAACTAAAATGAAATAAAATAGGTTGGTTCTGGGGCCAATCTTATTCAACATCTTCATCAATGACCTGGATGAGGGGACAGAGTGTACCCTCAGCAAGTTCCCTGATGACACCAAACTGAGAGGAGTGGCTGATTCACCAGAAGGCTGTGCTGCCATTCAGTGGGATCTCAACTGGTTTGGGAGTTGGGCAGAGAGGAACCTCATGAGGTTCAACAAGGACAAGTGCAGAGTCCTGCATCTGGTGGGGGGAACAACCCCACGTACCAGTACAGGCTGGGGATTGACCTGCTGGAGAGCAGCTCTGCAGAGAGAGACCTAAGAGTCCTGATTGATAATAAACTAACCATGAGCCAGCAATGTGCCCTCGTGGCCAAGAAGGCCAATGGCATCCTGGGATGCATCAAGAAAAGTGTTGCCAACAAGTCATGGGAGATTCTTCTCCCCCTATACTCTGCCCTGGTGAGGCCTCATCTGGAGTCCTGTGTCCAGTTCTGGGCCCCTCAGCTCAAGAGGGACAGGGAACTTGTGGAGAGAGTCCAGCACAGGGCCACCAAGATGATCAGGGGAGTGGAACATCTTTCTTAGGAGGAAAGGCTGTGGGAACTGGGACTGTTCAATCTGGAAGAGGAGCATGAGGGGCGACCTCTTTAATACTTAGAAGTATTTAAAAGGTGTGTGTCAAGAGGATGGGGTAACACTTTTTTTCTGTAGTGTCCAATGACAGGACAAGGGGTAATGCACAACAGCTGGAACACAAAGTTCCTCTTAAACACATGGAAAAACTTCTGTATGGTAAGGGTGAGGGAGCCCTGGCACAGGCTGCCCTGGGAGGATGTGAAATCTCCTTCTCTGGAGTTTCTCAGAACTCACCTGGACACATTCCTGTGTGACCTGATCTAGGTGGACCTGCTTGAGCAGAGACTTGGACTAGATGATCTTTAGAGTTCACTTCCAACCCCTACCATTCTGTGAAAAATAATAATGTACTTTAATAGTAGTAATGAAAATGAACGTAACAAAAAAGGAGAGAGAAAAGAAGAAACCCCAAAAAGCACCAAGTAATGCACAATCTAACTGCTCATCATCCAGTGACAGAGGCCAGTTATCTGCCCTTCTCTGCCAGCTCCCTCAGTTTCTGTAACCGGCATGACACTCTGTGGCATGTTGGCCAGTTGGGGTCAGCTCTCCTGACTGTGTCCTCTCCCACCTTCTTGTGCTCCCTCAGCCCACTCACTGGCAGGGCAGAGGGAGAAGCAGAAAAGGTCTTGACACTGTGCAAGCCCTACTCAGCCATAACCAAATCATCTCTGTGTTATCAATGCTGTTTTCAGCACAAATCCAAAACACAGCTCTGTATCAACTACTTTGAAGAAACTTAACTCTATCCCAGCTGAAACCAGGACAATCCCACAACAAATCCTTTGCTTTAGACAGAGTAGAATGAAAGTTGAAATGAAAATGATATGTGAAAAGTTTGGAAAGTGATGCTATAGAAGAACAAGATACCATGTGGCTGAAATAAAAAAGTTGAGACAAACTTTTGTGTTTTCCTCGTTAGAGGCATTAGTCATAGGTTGGCATTTCTGATAATTAAGAACCCACTCATTAGGTATTTTTCATGGAGATCTTTATTCTTACACCACTCCTTCAGTCAATTGCAATGGTTGGTATATTGAACAACAATATATTGGTCTTGTTGAAGAAAACATCTCTTATCTTTTAGTAGGTCTGTCTTTATAACACAGTTGGTTTTACTCTGAAATTAATAAGAGTTGCCCTTTGTATGCATATAGAAAGAAGCCAGTGTCAAATATGTGTGTACTCTAGCTATGAAACAATTCTCCACTTAAGTTTGTCATGTACCTTAAACAGTTTCCCCCTGCGCCCGTTAAAATTCAGGTTACTGCTTTTAGTACAGTCCATGAAGTCACCATCCAGATCAAGCCATGCCTTTACACTGATTTTCTGCATAGCTCCTCTTCTGCTCTAAAAAAAATGGGAATAACATCCTAACAAGTCAATTGGGAAAATAACCTTTCCCAAGGGACTGGCTGGATCCAAAGACTGCTTGTCCTTATCCATGATAAATATCTAAACTGTTATGGTGGACACAGACCTGATAAAAGTTTTGATCAGCGACAAGGATGGAATATATTTTGGTCCACAAGACTTGTCTTGAGCCGTCAAAGAGAAGTCAGTAACTCAGCTTCATATACTGTTGAAATCTGGTTATGTAGACACTGCCAGAGTTTGATTCCATTTCTAAATAAACTGTCTGCCCAAAATCTCAAACATTTTAAAAGAGAGATTAACTGAATGTGAGTTGACCATGACATCATCCCTCAGTAGGTTTTGAGGGGCTTGCTCAGTTTCCCTTAAGTGAATTTTTCAAAGGTGAAAATATTTCTCCATAGGGTCACTTATACCCAAAGAATGGTATGATGAAGTTTGCAGCTGGCTTAGTTTTGGATGGAAAGGAAGGGAAAAAGGTGCTACAGGAAACTTTTATTCATCTTGGCTTACAAAACAAGGGGATAATGGAGAGAAACAACCAATACTGCTAAATCTAATCAAAAGCACAGCAAGGTGGCATATGGGAACCCAAACCTCTACAGAGCTGTGGATGAATCTTGCAACGCCTCACCCATGCTCAAATCATATTGCTAATTAAACTGCATACATGGGCTAATGATAGAGACTTGATGCAGTGCTTCTCCAAAGAAATGTGACCTACTAATGTGCATTTATGCAATGCAACACTGGGACATTGTCATCAATCCTGACAACCAACCCTCTGTGACCTTCTTTCTTTTCCTTTTCACTTCCTCCCCATGCAGGCTATAATTTTTCTTTCTGTACTAACTGCCTGTTGGTATTCTTAAGAATTTGTCTGCCCTATTGGTTCATTACAACCTATGTGGCTTTCTATGTGCTAGACATCAATGAAGCATGCTTGATCAAACCTGTGGAGAACCCCAAAGGGCCCTCTGTAGTTCCACGGACACTGATGTAGACTTTAATCTTTTACAAAAATAATTTTTAACTGATGTTGGTTTTGTTTTCCTAGCAACACACCTGGAACCTTTCTATACTGTTGTGATTTTGCTTCAGGAGCAGTGGAGCTGGTAAAGGTAATTCATATGCTCGCTTCAGAGTGCCTTATAAGCCTGTAATTCAGGAGGCTGCCAGGAAGCCGTCTTCATGAAAAAGAATGTGATGGCTTTGACAACTTTTAACTGAAGTTTTCAATATTCCAAAGAACAAAGTCTTACCCTGTACAGAGAGGAATGAATACCATCAGTGAGCTTGCTTCTCAGCTTGAGTAAGATACCAGAATAGGCTTTTATATGAAATGTTTTACAATGTTGAATAATTGAAGAAAAAAAGTTTCTTGAGTCACAGTAAACGTATTAACTACTACTGTTCTCTCTGTGTCTTTTTTAATCTTTTTCCTAACAGTCACATTCGTCCTACAATTCAGCCTGGTGTTCTGCCTTTGTTCATGATGTGTGTGATGATGCTTTACCCTATCCTTTTCCAGATGAGATCCTGGATGTCATTCTCCTTGTCTTTGTGCTCTCTTCTATTCATCCTGACAGGTAAATGAGGACTAAAGGGCAAAGCAAATGGGTTAAATCTCTTTTGTCACAGGAGATTTTGAAGAATAGCAAACGAAGATGATGAATCTTAAATTTATTATTTAGTAAGCTGAAATATGTATAAAACAAAATGTTTTAAATGCTCTTTTCCATTTTCAGTGTTCAAGAGGAAAGCTGGTCAAGCTAATTAATTAGTGAGTTTCCTGTCTTCATCAAAATACAAAGGGTATATTTTAACTAAATACATCCCAATTCAAAATGACAGTGATTCAAGAAAATTAAAAATTAAAAACCAAACCACTAGTCTTCTAGAAGGAAGTTATTTTTACTGATCAAAAGCAAATGTTTATGGTTTAATACTTTACAATGTGTTGTTAAAGGCTTAGGTTGCTGATTTGGTCATATGCCAATGCTTACATGCAGGGTTTTTAAAACAAAATGGATTCAGAATTTTGTGACTTGTTTAGATTAAGAAAACTTGATCTAATTTTCATGCATAGTGTTGTGGTGAGTGCTGTTAGCCTGTTACTAATGCCTCTCAATGTCTAATGAACCAAACTGTATGACTGTTAAGGCTGGCTGATTGTGAAAATGCCTTTTTTTAATGGGAAAAATGCAAAAGAGTGCATGTAAGTAAGACTCTTCCCTTAACTAGATCATATGAAGGGAAAGACATGCTGTATGTGTGGTAATACATTTATTACTTAAGGAATATCATTTAAATGGGCTTGGCAAACAGAATAGTGTATGCATAAGTCTGAGAACGGTTTCCCTGCCTAAGTTATTAATGATTAGCTTTACAGAAAAATCTTTCCCATATAGGATATTGCTCCTTCCTGTTTGTTCGGAGATGAGAACATGAGTCATGCAAAGCCTGGATCCCAATTTCAAAAACAGTTCAAGCAGTAGATTTAAAATCTCTGTAACTGTGGTGACGCTGCCAGGAAGAAATTTGACAACAGAGACGCATTCATTCAATCACTTTGCCTGTAGAAGCAATAATCTGATGTTCTGTCATAATTTCTGTGGATCTTTTCCTACTAGTCATTTGAGAATGTTTGTCTGTCTTTCTTTTTTTTCCTTTTCTCCCCATGTCAGCATCTAAAGGCTGACATGGATGCTTGGATGCGTGCGTGTGTGTGTGTGTGTATACACACATAAAGATTTCTGTGTAATTATCTGTGTTGCAAGAGCCTCTTTCCAAAGATTTTTTAGTCATTACTGTCTTCTCATAGAAATAAAATGATTGTAGAAAGTCAAATGTAATCCAGCATCGTCTTGTTCAGTATGTTTTTTCTGGAAACTTTGGAAGTGAGAAATGAAGCAAGAAAACCAAGAGAATGACGATGCAGAATTTACAAACTTGGAGACCTGGAAAATATACATGAGAAGGACGTGTTTGTATTCAGCACAGTTGTTGCTTAGTGACGTCTCCTTAGGCTGTTTAGTTTTTGATAATTGCTACTCTTGTACCCTATTTTAATGCACTTTAATTCTGCTAGAAGGCCTCTCTAAAAGTTAGCTGCAGCATTTCAGAGGTATTAAACTTTCATTAAGCTGTATAATTAAGGAGCTCTAGTCCTATGAGATGAGATTTCTCAAAGCACTTTCACATTTTGTGCATGTACATTTTGTTATACGTGCACAAAGCTCACATTTTTATATGCAGAGTCTGTGATTCTGCACACAACTCCCAGTCTTGAACAGTCTCTTATTGCTAGGTGGTGCTGCCTTGTCCATCTGTGGCAGCACATCTGGTTGCCTCTGTTGACTATGAGCAAAGAGGAGAACTTTTAAAGCACTTGGCTTCCTCTAAGGGAATCCCATACTTTCAAAGTAAGATGTCTTCACTGCTATTGCAGAAGGACTAAATTGCATTAGTCTTCTGACATTCTTGGTGTGAGAGGCCACCTGAGAGACAGGAATGATATAAGATTGTTCTCTTGGCACACAGTGATGGTGGTGTACTTTTGTATAGTTAAGTAGGACTTACTCTTCTTTAGTTCTTTTCAGATAGAGCACCCTGCCTTTCCATTCCATTTATTTTGCAATCAGTCTGGCTCTGCACGTTCTACATGGTCTGTCCATTTCCCTGTGGGAGGAAGGGTTGAATTAAGCAAGTAAACTGTACTGCCTTGCACCCTGCCAGCTGCAGACTCCCTTTTGTGATCTTTCATGAATTTGGAAAACTGAGTCCTTCAGTTCATTCTGAAAGAGTGAGGCAAACCCAAGCCATTATTTATTAGGAATGAATTTTGGAGAGTAATGCAAATGTATTTATAAGAAACTCTTAAGGTAAGGTTGAATAGGAGAATGAAGATGCTCTGGCCTGGTAAAGAGCACTGTGTATGGTGCTAATTCCTATCATACAGACAACAGTCTAGTGTAATCTTGATAAGGCATAGCTGATGTCAGATACCACCAAGATTCACAAACTTGTCAGCAGTTTGAAGGATGTAGACTTTCCTCCTTAAACTAGCAATATCTTCATATGGAGTTCTGACAGATTCCTCTCCTGAGGTACTATTCAAGTTCTTCTTTTCATCTTCAACCATTAGGTGCTGAGATACTGATTCGTGTATATAATCAATACACCCATAAAGAAATCAGCTGTTTCTATCTGCCTTCCAGGCCCTTGATTTTGCTAGGCACAGTAAGAGGGCTCATTCTAGCTCACTAATGCACATACCAATTTGTTCATTCATTGTTTGTCTGACCCATATACTGAAAACCTGTTTTAATCCATCCTTGAGATTCTGTTGAAGGAAAAGGGCTCCGTTTTTTCTTTTCAGTTTGTATTCTTTTATAGCTCCTTTTAAATTGTTGATTTAGAAGCTTTTATTGTAGAGTTCTTCTGTTCACTGGTACCTGGCCTTTTTATAGTAAGTGTAGACACATCTTCTCACTGTAGTTTTGGAAATCAATTTACATTACAAGCATCTAGGAAAAAAAACCCAACCAGTTATGTTCACAAATTTCACCAGTATCCCATCTATTTTGTAAGGATGCAAGGGGTTGTAAATAGGCTGGCTAAACTACTGAAACCTGGAGGAATGCTCTTATTTCGAGACTATGGAAGATATGATACAGCACAACTTCGGTTTAAAAAAGGTAATTCCTGAATGTTTTTGTAGTTCAGTGTTCTTTTTAACTCTTTTAGGAAAAAAAAGTGACATGTCCTTTTTTATTGCTGCTCTGATTTCTTAGGTCGTTGCCTGTCAGAAAATTTTTATGTACGAGGAGATGGAACCAGAGTGTATTTCTTTACCAAAGGTATGAAATAGTTGTTTTATAGAAAGGGTTGAGTGCCTCTCAAAATGATTTGCCTTATAAAAGCTCATCTTAGAACACAAATTTAAAGAAAGTTCTATTGGCTTTTTGAAAAATCCTCTGCTTTTACAAAGCCCAAAGCTAACTGTTGTAAGTGTACACGTACACTTGTTGCATCTGTAGTCCTGCAAGGTTGCTTGCAGACATGACTGGTAATTTCTCTTCATGTAAACATTTTGTATCTGATGGTATGCTCAAATTTTATTTAAAGATGTATTGATTTCTTTCTTAAAATTGAGATAAACATACTTGGAAGGACAGTTGATAGCAATGTTCTGATATTTTGTTCTGCTGTTTTGGTGAATCTGAGCTGTGGGGCTGCTTTTTCTGCAGGAGCTAAACTTAAATTCCTGGTTATGGATACAGCTCTTTGCTGTCCACTTACTTGGTTCTGTGGCAGTCAGCTTAGACTGGTATATTTTAGTGCAGCTGCTGGAAATTGTGAAAATAAGCAATAACAATGCTATTTATCTCTTTTTACCTTCTGCAACCTAGACTGTATGCAATAGAGATGGATCAAGTAATTCTAGAAGTGAGAGGGAGGATCTGGGTCGTGTATGGGAAATCATTTGAATTCAAAGAACCTTCTCAGTTCTTAAATGTTTTATTTTGTGCTAACTCATGACAAAGAAGCTTAAAGTTTTCCATTGGTGACTGATAACGAGATAATGACACTGGCATGAATGTGTGGCATTTAATTTGACAGGTGAAGTAGCTTTATCTTGATAATATGCAAACAGTGACCAAATGACATGCATATGTTGTCCTCAACTCTGGCATACTGAAACCTCTAAAGAAAGGGGATCTTACGAATGCTGTGAGTAATAACCTATGTGGTTTGGGCTTCAACATAACATCTCAATTTATATTGAGAGCTGTGAAAATGAGTTTTCTAGCAAGACGTCTTACAGGCAGTTTCCTTATCTTCCAAATTACAAACCAGATTTAATTCTATCTTTGAACTACAGGTTGTTAATTACTGCATTCTACAAATGTGGGGATTTTTTGGCTTTTTTTTTTATTTTAATTGCAATAATTCTTCATATGGGAAAATAGATGAGATACGGAACATGTTCAACTTGGCCGGATTATCTGAAGTACAGAACTTAGTTGATCGGCGATTACAAGTAAACCGGAAGAAAAAAGTGAAAATGCAGCGAGTTTGGATACAGAGCAAGTTCCAAAAACCATTGCAGCTATCTCTGAATAATCCTGAAGAAACCACGGAAAGGCACTCTTCTAGATAATTGTACGATGCACTCAAGAAACTGAAGCAAATTTGGGTATGTGTATTTCTTAAAAAACTTGCATTGGTCACTGAAAAGGCAAAATATACTGAACTGAAAACCTTTACCTGTTTTATTGTGCATTGTCTCTGTGTGAAAATGATCTGGGGGGGAGGGAAGAAAAATAATTTCTGACTTCTCCTTTATGCAATGAAAGAATATGCATTAATCTCATCATAGAAGTGACCAAACACTGTTTTACTTCCTTGAGTATGAATAGTCAACAGATACAAGCATGTATCTTGTTCCTGTTGAAATTCACAATATGTAATAAGTTTTAGACTGAAAGATAATAATTTAAGAGATTTAGAGAAACAGAATATCTGTTCTTGATAACACTGCATAGAATCGTAGAATTGTAGATTAGTAGAGTTGGAAGGAACCTCTAAAGGTCATCTATTCTAACCCCCAGCTAAAGCAGGTCCACAGAGTCACACAGGAACGTGTCCAAGAGGATTTTGAAAACCTCCAGAGAAGGAGACTCCACACACACCCCTGAGCAGCCTGTGCCAGGGCTCCCTCCCTTTTACAGTAGAGTGGAACTCTGTGTTGCAGCTATTGTCCATTACCCTTTGTCCTGTCACAGGACACTACAGAAAAAAAAGTGTTGCCCCATTCTCTTGACACACACTTTTTAAATACTTCTAAGTATTAATGAGGTCCCTCCTCAGTCCTCTCCAGGCTGAACAGTCTCAGATTCTGCAGCCTTTCTTCATAAGAAAGATGTATGAGTCCCCTGATCATCTTGGTGGCCCTATGCTGGACTCTCTCCACAAGTTCCCTGTCCCTCTTGAGCTGAGGAGCCCAGAAATGGACACAGGACTCCAGATGAGGCCTCACCAGGGCAGAGTATAGGGGAAGCAGAACCTCCCTTGACCTGCTGGCCACACTCTTCTTGATGCCAGTGGCCTTCTTGGCCTTGAGGGCACATTGCTGGCTCATGGTTAGTTTATTATCAATCAGGACTCTTAGGTCTCTCTCTGCAGAGCTGCCCTCCAGCAGGTCAGTCCCCAGCCTGTACTGATGCATACGGTTGCTCCTCCTGAGGTGCAGGACTCTGCACTTGCCCTTGTTAAATTTTATGAGGTTCCTCTCTGCCCAGCTCTCAAGCTGGTTGAGATCTCACTGAATGTAACCTGTGTGTTTTGCAGCTATATTTCCTCTTTGGCAGGAAATTTCTCAGTGCATAAATAATGAGGACAAATCTCTCTCTGATTTGCATGCAAGTTGTCATTTTATCCGAACTGTATGTGATACGCATAGGTGTCAGATTAGTCAGTGATTGGTGTCCTCCACTGTGACTGACTTATTTCTCTGAAGTCTTCCCTTTTCATCTTCATGCTCATCAGAAATATGCCAAACTCAAGTTTCTGTGACAGCTTAGTGACACATACATGATATTTAAAGTGCCATAGGTTATAAACCGAACATCATGTAGAAAAGCATTACCAAAATGCCAGAACAGTGTTGTAAGCAATAGCAGATAAATACAAGCATTGTTTTTATCTGTTAGATATGCTAGAAAGAAGCAAAAGGAGTAGTGCAGGGTACATTTTATTAATACTGTTATGGGGCAATGAATCACACTAAAATGACTATCTACATGGCAGCTGTAACGTTTTTGTTGTTTACAGATGTGGCCTTCTGAGGCTTGAGTCTTAGAAAAGAGACACAATGGTTTTGTATTGACTCTGTGGAGAGGCAGCAAAAGGCCAGGACTATTCTAGTGTGTCCAATGCTTTTAAGAAGAAAAACAAATAGAAAACACTATTTTTGGATAGAGACCATGATGCTGAGGCTGTTGAACTAGTATTTAGAGGTGCTACTTTTGTTATTTCAATGTAATGTAACAGTGAATCAGCCATAGGAGAGGGCAAGCCATGGATGGATGAATAAAATAAATCTCTTAATTCAATAAGGATATAGAATGCATGTAATCTATAACATGCATGCAGTTTTGAGTACTATTAATATAGTGACATTCTCAAGGTTTCTTTTCTTGCTTTTGTTTTAGTGTGAAGGGTAAGCATGTCACAGTTGTCAGACCAAGTTTTTTGCAAGTTGTTAATTGCTAAACTCAGTAGAACTGATTGTCTTCTAGAAAAACATGAATTATCTAAATTTAAATGCTAAGTGTCTTCATCCCCTTTGACAAGATGAGGGACATGCTTGATTTCCATAAACACACATCTATTTTAAGAATGATGTGCTATAAGGAGTCTTTGAAGGTGGTATATGATCCTGCATTTCTGGTGTATTCTAAACTCCCATTAGAGTAAGCTACTGGTTTATGAATTAAGTGGCTTAGGAAGCTTTGGTTAGCATTGGTGTTACTGTAATCTGCAGTAAAACTCTTGTGGAATAAATCAAAGGTTGAAACATAACTGTATTTCTTCAAGCCCTAAGTCTTAAGAAACCGTAGCATCTGCTTGGGAAATGTAAACAAATATCTGCTTATATTTTTATTAGGTTGCTACCCTGTGCTATTAATTGTGACTTACTGGTATGCTTAGCTCTTAGTCTAGTACAAGGTGTTGTCGGTTGTAGAATTTTCCAAGGGTTGATGGCGATAATAAGCTCTCGAGCATCACGCAGTCATATTTGTGTGTGTGATGTAGATTTTCCATGTGTAGAGGCTAATGAAATGTTTGCTTTGGCACCCACACTGATCTGTTGATTTTGGCAAGATTTTGATATGCTATGTTGTTAGTTTAACAAAAATGTGACATCAGACAAAACCAAACCCTGAATTCTTTGTACAGCCTAGAGCAAAACTGGCTGGTTCTCTTCCACACCTTGCAGCACAAGTATTGGCCCTCTCTCTTAGAATTCTGTTTTAGAAGTAATAAGATTGGTTACTATTTGTAAGTGTAGAATATCCACTGTAAAGGGAACTGTAACTAGTCTGAACAGTTGTAAGACTGATGGACGGGGAAAATGGACAAACACATCATTCCCAATAAGAATTTTTTAATCTGAGAAAAAGGCTCCAAGTTTCACTCTTGAAATCTGAAGTTGCTTCTTAAATCACATATATAGCTGAAATCTCTAAATGATGTAAAATCATAGAAGTGCACATTATATAAATACTAAACGTTTTAATTGCTAATTGCAAAGTGCTGGTTTTGTTGTTGTTGTTCAGCAGGACTTCCTTTGCTGGTAATGCAGACTTGTGAATTTATGCAAATAGTAATTGGTGGAAGATAATCGGGTTAGAGTTAGATCTTTGGCTGCATTGGTTTTGGCTTGTTTTATCAAGAGTGTGTAATTTTTGCCCATCACCACTGGTTTTGCATTACCTTTAGGTACAAAGATATGTAAGAATGGTAATTAGTGGTTTGGACCTTGCTTAGTTTTTATGCAAGTACAAGACAGCTATAAAGTATTTTCCTGCACTAATTCTGAAATATCTAGTCAATAATAATTAACCCATATAAAAAATGTTGTTTTTTTTTTCCAGCAAAACCAGGGCAAGTATTTGGGACATATATCTACAAATCTTCTGCATCTGAAGAGGACAACCAAAATGCAGAGCAGATGGGGAGACGGCGGGAACTCTAGTGACACTAGCGAAAAGTTTCTTGTAGTGGAAACTGCTGTTTCTGTTTTGTCTTCTGCTTGCAACTTGGCTAATCTGCAGACTCTGCTGTTTTATAGTGACAAAAAAATTGTAATAAACCATCCTGAAAATTCTATTAAACACCAGTGGAAATCACTTAACATAAATATTGCTATTTCATTTTGATTTGTGGTGTAATGGTTCCTCACCATTCTACTGTGCTCTTTGATCTGTTGAAATAAGCCTCATTTCCCCTTTTTTCCCCCATACATAGTAGACAATTAAGCAGTTTCCACAGGACCTATATATATAAACATTTGCAGTAAAGTTTGCTGTCTGGGTTATTTCTAGAATCAAAGGAAGAGGATTTTATTCTGTGCAGAACTGATTGCTTTTTCTTTTTGTGTGAATGCAATGGATTGTTTAGATGCTAAACTAACATAGTGGTATTTGCTGTATTTTTAAGTTATTTTAAGCCATATATACCTTAGAGTATGATCTTTGGAATGACACTGTTGATAGTGGACAGTTCATACATAAACCACTTTTTTTTTCATAGTGTCTTTAGTCATAGTGGTGGTTAAACAACCTTGGAAATAAACCATGTATACATATTATAAAAATCTTTAACATTGCTGCTGTTAATAATACAGATCACTTTGCCTTTCAACTTCTCTCAGTGTTTGGAACAATTATTGGAGGGGTTTTTTACATCAGTTGTATGCCAGTTGCCCTCCTCACGGGAATCTGACCAAAATTGGACAAATCTAAGTCTGCTAAATGCAATTACAGTCAGTAAGAACCACAGGGGTTGCTATGGGCATCTTGGCAGGTTCTTTGTTGTACCTGCTGGTCCACGCAAATACGTTGTGCATGGATCGGGTTTTGAACTGAGACGGGAAATTCTCTGTCCGGGGACTGTCCTGCACTCTTTGTCATTAATAAGCAAGTGAAAGAAGAACTTGAGTGATTTGAAAGCAAGAGCCATACAGACAGGAGGAGAAAAAGATGGAGGTTCAGCTTAAAGGCAGGCATGAGGAATGAGAGTTTCTACTGGGAAGTGATGTAGGAAGAAAGCTTGGATGGACCAACAAAGCAAAGAGAATGAGATACAGAACTGAACAGGGAACTGAGGAACAGGACACCATGAGCATCATACAGAAGTTCAGTAACAGGAAATGATGTAGCAGAGAGAAAAATGGGCCTAGGAAAGAGTTATCTGTCTCAGAAATAGGGTGAAACCTGAGTAAACAAACTGGGGTAAGATCTGGATGTGGAAAGACCTATCTTCTAAGTCTTTCTCCCAAGTGCTTCTGTATTTTCACATCTTAGTGAGATATTGTAGGCTTTGTTTTAAATCCATATGTGCACAACATATTTCAATTTATTACAAAGATGGAGTATTTCATTTGTTGTAGTTTATATGTGCTATGCACGTGTTTGCAACAGTGCAGGCAGGTTTATGATACACCTGCTTTTGCTTTATCCTTAGGGAACAATTTTTTTACCTTCTTTCAAGTAGAACTGTATAGTGACAGAAGCTGCACTTCTAACCTCCTGGGAAGCAAATACAGAAGAATAACAGAAATGTCTGCATCCTGATTGTGTTCAATCAAGGTAGGACAATTACATTTACTCCGTATGTTCCGATGTCCCATTTAAATCAAGACCCTACCTGTAGATTATCACCTTGAAGTGTCTCCCAATCTCAGCTTCTGTTATACTTGCACCTGTTCAACAGAACTTAAATGAATTTGTGTAAACTAGAAATACAACTTAAAAGGAAAGCAGCGGAGTAGTCTTCAGGCTTTATCTGGGATTACAATGGTTTACAGAAGGAATATGTTTATTATTTAAAAACTCTCGTGGTTGCAGAAGAGCACTCATCCCAGAGGTTGAAAATTTAAGTTACTTGAGGTATAATCTGCATAATGAAGAATGTTAAACCTAATATCCATGTCACAAAGCTCTGTATATTTCATGTTAGCCAAAAGTATCTTGTCAGCTGCTATGACAAAGGAGTTAGCAACAAGATGGTCCCATTTTCCGAGGATATTTTATTGATCAGGTTACTACAACTTTGAAGGGAACATGAAAGATTAAGAAAGCAAGTGAATTACTTAACTGGTGGCTAAAACTCACTGATGATATACACAATTTAATAAATGCTCAAGGTATAATCTGAGCATTCCTGTATATTGATACTAAATGACCTTTACAGTTCATTAAAAACACACTTGGTGTATGCTGCTAGTTACAAAACCAATGAAAAAGTTAAAATTCATGAATATAATGTAAAAATAGAGTGCTGTATAGTTATGTATATGATGTAAAAATAGAATGCTCTATAGCTACTGCATAAATCCATTGTATAGTCTTCTCTGTAAAGGGTTCTGTTCATCTAGAAAAAAGAAACAGTAGAAATAGATGGTTAAAATTCCTAGAGACATAGAAACTTCATATGAAGGCAGGTTAGGGAAATGAATGATGTACAATGTGTGGATGGTGTATGATGTTATGTCTCAGAATTTAGAAGGTCTAGTTTGTCCCTTTACACAATATAAAAGACAAGGTTAATTAGTCAAACCTACATTGATAAATATATACAATGTACCCCATAAGAGCACAAGGAATCACAATGTTCACAAGGCTACTGAGTTATCAAAAATGGGTTATATTCGAATTTTTCATGTTTATTTCTCTATGTGCAAAAGGGAAAATCTGCATATTTAGTGTTTAAGCTTTTTAAATGCCTCCAATTTAATTTTTTTAAAGGCAAAAATCCTACAACCTTTCTTATTACCTTTTGTGAAATCCTAACATTGTTCAACAGAGAAGCTGGAGAAGAAATCAAACTAGAAAATGGGTCTAGTGGGCACACTTTACTGAATTATTAAAAGACAGAGTGAAAAAAAAGTAGAAAGAAAAAGACAACATACTACTTGACAACATGTAGTCCTGTAGCCATATACAGCAGTTAGTGTTTTATGTAGACTAACAAATTCAGTACAGTGCCTGTGAGAGAGGTAGAGACATCAATCTTATTGCACTTTCCTGTCACTTGCAACAGTATCACTGTAAACTGACATTTGGACAAGCCAAAAGCCAAAGAATAAAAGTGATTGGTTTGCTAAAAGAGCATGCAATTGAATAATTGTACTTGGGTCAGGCTGTCTATACTGGAGAGTTTCGTTGCAGAGCCAATATTCTTTTCTTCTTTCTGTAGTGTCAGGCACACTCGAGCTTCCATTTCCTCCCAAATAACAAGTGTTCTTTAAATGGAGGAGCTGCATCTTTGAACTTGAATAAAAGTGTTGTTTTGTGGTGTAGGATTTAGCAGATGGGCTTAGAGAATCTGAACCTACCACTTGTCCTTTATTCTACGCTTGGAAAAGCTTTGCCTTTTTTAATGGCTCCGTTTGCTGTATACCCTATTAAGCACAGTAGTCAGATGTTGTTCTGAGGAATCGGGCAGCTTAATTTCCAATGACATTGATTACACTCCGCAGTGAGAGGATGAGAGAGTGGTGGGTGGAGAAGCAAAAAGGCAGTATGAGGCATTTCAAGGAGGAGGTTTGCACTCTAGCACTTGCATGTGGGTGACAATCCCTTGGAGAAACAGTTTTTACTCTGAAGTAGAGCAGAGTTGAATCTTCTGCACTCACTTCAGGTTTAATCTCTATCCCCTGCAAACTGCCAGCGCAGCCTCTAGTTAAACGTGCATTTACTTAAAATGAAGAGAAAATAATGGTAGCAAGAAGCTGCATCTTTAGAATGGAGCTGTGATTTCACGGGGAGAGACTGGCATGTTAATCCCTGGCATAAATGGGTGTAATTCTCAATGACAACGCTAAGCCTGTTTACACAGAGGCTGAGCAAAACCCAAAGATGATACACAAGGCTGTTCAAAATCAGTCATTTAATCCTTTTAAAATTTTTGAGATCTAACAACCAGAGATGTTTGTGTTAATAAAAGATGGTGTCACGAAGCTGTGATTGTCACTGAGCACGACTTGCTTTGAGATAAAAATTACAATAAACAAACTCATAGTCTTATTTTAGAGAAACATTACATCTTGAATAACAAGAGTGAATATTAATGAGCTGAATAAATATTTGGCATTGGTTACTAAACTCTGAAATAAGATCTATTTTTCTATGCTGGAAATAGTCAGACCTAGCTTTACAGCAAGAAAAGTCATGCTGACAATAAGTCTACATTTTATTTTACTGAATTTTACAACAAATTTATATAATGAACGAGAACCTTGGTTGTAGTTTCTTTTTATTTTGCATGTACTTATTAAATGAAAGCAGATGAAAAAGGAAACTGCATGGCACACCATCTGCAAAGCATGTATGTATTATCATATCTCTTCAGATATTTAACAGACCACTAAACCACATTCTTTACCTCTTGCATCAGTTGGCTTGAGGCAGAGTGTTGGAAACAGAAAATATTTATTTTACTTTGAAACAATTAATAAGGCCTCAGGATTAAATCTGAAAGGAAAAACTTGGAATCTTTGACCAGATTCACGGTGTCATTTATGTCAGTGTAATTCCAGAAGGCTCTTAAAGCCTATGGAGTCCCTTCAAGATACAGACTGGTTGCTTGCAATTAGAATCTAAATTAACTGGTGCCTAACATTCCCTGTAAAAATAAAAATGCAAACACAGAATTGCAAAAATTCTACCAGTAAGAACGTCTACTTATTGAAAAATTGAATTAAAAATCAGTCGGACGGAGACAATAGCTTTGTTCACTACCATAAGAGCTGAAATTTCATTTGAATTTAAGTTGCTCGAGTATCTGTGTTTGTATTTTAGTGTAGGATATTCAGAATTTTTTTATCCTACAAAATCCTCTAATGAGTAGTATTATGAAACTTGACAATCAACCAGATAAGTGTGATTAAGTGATTTACAATAAATTGCTGAAGACATGTTCATTTTTGCTGTGTTTCTCAGATCCTTAAGAAGGTATAGGTGAGAAAGTATGCCTAATAATCTTGAAAGTACTGTTAAGCCCAAAATAACAAAATTTGTGAAGTTGAGATTGAAAAATCAATAAGGGGAAAAAAAGGCCTTTTTAATGCATTTTCAAGGAGTGAAAAAATATATTTTTGTTTCCTTGTCTTTTTAGATCTCATATAAATTGTTATTTCTATGTGATATAAGTATTGCTTGCATTATCTAATTATTACTATTTATATTCATAACGTGAGTGAATAAATAAGGAGTTTAAGATAAATCTCCACATGTGACTACATGAAGGCAGCTTGAGGCCTCTGGTTTTCATCCCCAGTTTACTAGGCGCGATCAGGAAAGAACGTGCAAACTTTCCCCAAGGGAGCCTGAAGCGACCTTTTTATCTCTTCAAGAGCACTGCCAAGTATTTCAGTGCCCCCTGATTTTTTCGTATTAAAAACACAACAAAACAGTTATAGCCAAAGAGAAGCCTAAGGGGCATAGATTATATACATACATCTATGTGCAAGTGTGTGTGTGTGTACAAAAATAACATGAGAGCATAGAGAACATCAGCAGGCTGGGAGGTAGAAAAATGGAAATTGGCTGGCATCCAATTAAAGAAAAGTCCAGGCATGAGAGGGAAAAAAAAAAAGATCTTTAAAGAAGCATTTAACGTAAGGTAAAAGAGAAAGGCTGTATGTTTAGAAGTTCTTCCTAAAGCCAGTGGTACTATGGGATGAGAAGCAGAAGAGAAGTTATTAATGGAATTTCAGTTTTTATTCTGGACAAGTATAGAAGCCATAACTTTCAGGTTTGGACTTTCTAAGTGCTTTTATTCAAGGGGCCTGCTGGGGATCCACATTCTTCTGCAGTCAGTATGGGTGCTGAGTCATCAGGAAAGTTGGCCATTTGGTTTTAGGTTTCTAAATATAGAGGTGAACATTTAAACCCTAATCTGGGAACGCTGGACACTCATATGCAGCTTTGATGACCTGAATAATTTCATTCATAACAGTACTTGTATCAGAATCAAAGCTGTGCCCTTACTACATGTACTCCAGAAAATCGTAGCTCCTGTGCCAAACAAAAAATAATTAAAGACAATTAAGAGAAATACAGCACAGTGGCAAGTTTCAGTCTCTGCTAAACATCAAAATTCTCTAAGGATAGCTTGTGTGCTCTTGCTTTATGCAGAGGAGGTGGAACAAGTAGCAGAGGAAAAAGAAGAGCAACCTAACTTACGGAAGGAAGCTTAGGTTAAGCCTCAGAAGGGTTGAATTTTGACTCTTCAGTGTGGTTATAGCTATTGTGTTCAGAGGTAAGGAGTGTGAGTTTTTGCAAGTCTGCCTGGAAATTGTCAGTTCTGTGAATAAATATTGTCAGAGAAGATTTGTACTAACTTTATCTTTGCAGTTGGTATATTGCACCAACATTTAGTACACGGGTTGTTGGGCTTTTATTTCTGATGAACAACAGTATACTTTGATGTGTTTGTTTGGGAACTTTGCTAAAACAGGACCTTTGGCATTCAAAATGCTGTGACAGAGGACCAGAATTACAAGGCATTTTTTATTTCACTGCAGATAAATTTGTATAATCCAGTATTATATAGTAGGAGCTCCTTCTTAAAAAAGCAAGGCTTTACATTGGTGACTCATTGTTTTACTTTGACAGCATTCTGTGCCTTCTGCTTAGATCCTAGCTGAAGAAATGCTTGCTGGGTGCTTCCCCACCTGAAAATGTGAGGTGGAAGCAATTCTGTGTGGTTAACAGTTAGGATAGTTTGGCCACACATATACATTAAAGAGCAGCGGTGATGCAACTCTGCCAGGGCAGGCCTCAGCCTGTGTGCCTGCTGGCTGCCACCACGGTGCTGTGGCTCGCTCCTGGATCCCTCTGCGCAAATCTGCCACTGCAGAGCTGAATGGCAGAGGTGCCATCTCCCCACCCAGCTACTGAAGGCTTCCAGGAAAGTGAATCCTTGAACGAGCTGTGAGGTCTGATGGGCACATCAGACCTTGTTCTGGCAGGCCAGATACAGCCCAGGGGTGTGCCAGTGGTGGCTTTGCTTGAAGTGAAGCAAATGATTCATTATTTAGATTGATTACAATCCAGGTAGGCAAAACTATTGGTGATTTTTTTTTTTATTAAGGGCAGGATATCTAGGAAGTGGAGAGCAGCAGAGGAAAGACTGCTTTAAAGGAAAATACCTTTGTGTCAAAGTTTCATCCTGGGTACGTACAGTCTGTTTCCAGAGCTATTTTTTGTAGTTGAAATAGCTGGGAACAGAACTTAACAGGATGTAAAAAAACCTGTTAGCTATGTTAAGCAACAGAGTACTAGCCATTGCATCCAACATGCCTTGCCTCTGTGCAGTTCATGTGCAGCTGATTGGTTAGTCAAAAAAAACCGAAAGTCATTACCTTACTACAAGCTATGAGCTTCAAAATGAGGTTGTGCCCTCATTTTCTATGAGAACTTAAAACATGCAAAGTTTGAGGTTTTAAAAGTTAGTCAGCCATATGTGAGTTTCTAAACCACAAGAAGTTAGCAACTTACACTAAGATTTGAAATGAGTATTTTTTTTTATTTGCTTCTTTCTCAAAACTAGTTTTATCAGTTTCCTTCCAACTGGTGTAAGACAAGTTTTATAACAAAAGGGGATTTCTTGACAATATTACAGCAAGATAATGAGGAGAATCTGTTGCTGATTAAACTAGAGTGGAGGACCGCGCTGACAGTTGCCTCACAAGGTACCATTACTAGCCTGCCTCTAGCTGTAGACTTCTTGTCTGTTACTCTGCAACACCTGCTAAATTCTTGCAGTTTCTCAGCAGCCTGTAGATACAGTCAAGGTCTCTGGGCTCCAGAAGATAAATGCCTAATACATGACCTACAAGTGTGTTTCTGCTGCCTGTGACAGATACGAAGAAAGCAAGAAAATCCTAGTTTATTCCACTAGGAAGGAAATTAGTAAAGGTTGTATTATCCAGCCCTTTATGTGGGACTTTCTAACGTGTTCTTTGGAGAGGACTGAATCCTGCCTTCAATTATGCATAGCATGCTGAAGGTATTGATTTGCGACTTTATTACCAGTCATTATTCTCTTTATTTTGGGTTCTGTCTTTGCACAGGATCAAACCCAGAATCTGTCTGGTTTTGTTAATTGAAATTCTTACTGTTATTTGACTATTTGATACCTGCAACATTCAAAACAATAGCTATTTCATATCTGCAACCATTAATATATAATGGATGAGACTTTACTACAATTAAAAAATGCAGAATGCAGCTGAGACAAGGATATGAAATCTGACTTAGAGACTGTCCTGAAATCTAAATCTTAGTGATTGTGATTCCAGCTTAAAATCTAAAATTGTGTGACCAATTGCCACATTTCATTTGAAACTTCTATTAAAAGAAACATGGAAAAAGAGAAATACTTCTTGTCGCCACAAAAGTGCTAGTGCTTCTTTTTTGCAGTGTAAGTGACCACCTGTGTCTTATTTAACAGTGAGACATCCCCAGTTAGGTAGTACTAATTCCCAGTAGTATTATTAGGGTTTTCTTTTCTTGTGGAATGCAATGCCATTTTCATTCAATCTTTTTCTTCATCTGAAGGCCCTGAAGTTTGTCATCCTCTAAATTCTGAAGATGCTGCCATATGAGATGGGGTGAAATTAAATTTCAACACAAAATGCAAATTTTGTGTATAAAATATAGTTCTGGATTTCTCTAATGAACGTGCCAATGCCACAAAGGGCTCACAACAGCTTCCTACTCAGTGACTACTACTATGTAGTGTTTCATTTATGCACAATTATAGTCCTTCTTGTAGAGAGCATCTCTAATATGACATTTTAAATATAATAGTTTTCTTTCCCCACAATTCCTAAGGCTGCAGTTCAAAATTGATATAGCAAATACTGTTCTGACCCACAGGAACCAAGTACAAGTTTTGCCACCACCTTCACTCGAGACAAGATATCATCATGAAGAAATTTAATAGTCAGATACGCAGCTATTGTGCCTACCTGTTCAGGTAGATCTGTTGTTACTTTGATTAGTTTAATGTTAAGTATTGCTGGGCTGCCTTTTTCTAGGACTTTATCAATATTTGTGGTTTTACTCTTCCAGATAAGAAAATATGGAAATCTTTTGACAAATTGAAAAGAGAAAATCCTACAGCCTGAGTGTGTCTGTGTATTGCTGCATTGTCAGATTCACGTCTGAAAAATTAGTTTTTCAGTTCTTCTCAGATGTGCTTTAGTAAAATATTAATGTTGGTCTTTGGTAATCACAGGACAGAAGCAGTCCAGAGTCTGTATCTGCTCCTTATAGAAAAGGCCTGTAACAGAAGCAGCAGGGTTGCTTAATAGAAAGAACTGTGGAAAAGGAAACTAAGCTGTTCTGTGTTCTCATTTAGTAGACAGAGAGGGTGAACTGAAGAGTAACCTTTAAGGAACTCAAATCGCACCTGAATAATTTGCATTTAGAAAGGATGTTCCTTTCATTGTTCAATTGGTTTATTGAATCTGTGTTAGATTCCTGTAAATGCTGCACAGCTGTTGCATCTCCAGTAGTTTGCCTAAATGAAAGACTAACCTTTGGAATCTGGGTTGGCTATATTACATTTATGTTCAGTCTAATAGAGGTGATGAAAGTCATTGAACTGAATGGCACAAATTCCCTTGGTCCTTTAGAAGCAGCTTTAACAACAATCTCGCTTGGATGTTCAGAGTGACGGGAATTAACATCATTCCTATGCATAGGAACATGCTTATGCTTGAAACAGCCTTCACAAATTCATGTTTCAGTAATCTTCCATGAGGGCAGTGTGGTGCCAAAGGAGGAAAAGCTGAATATACTTTTCATTCCCAGGAGAAATTAAAAAGAAGGCAAATGCTTTCAGTGGTTAGCAAGCTTGCCTTCATTTTGATGCTACTGACCTGCCATAAAGAAACTTGAAATGAAGCTCATGTTACTGACCAAAAATATTTTAAAAATGAGTGTCTTAAGGAGCTGTGGGGTTGGTGTGAATGTGGTACGAGCTCATTTTTTCCCCTCTAGCTTGCAGTATATATTGACAGTAAATTCTTCCTGCAGATAGGGCCATGAGAAGTTTTGCCTGGCAGTCAGACAGAAAACTTATCAAAAGTGTAAGAGACCTATGTATATGGGACCTCTATGTAATAAGCCTATTTCAGTCCCTTTCCACTTCAGCATTTTTTGTGCACATCTTTCAGGTATCTTGTACAAGGTCGTCATGGGCAAAATAGTTATTTAACAAGATTATTGAGACCTCCAGTGTTTTGGGATTTGTTTGTGATTTATTTTGATGCAAAAGCAAGATCATATTGAAATCAGACATAAGTCTAGCTTACAAATTACATTCAAGAAAAGCTGTGTGGAAAAATACCCATAATCACTAACAGGGATTAGAGATTTCATATTCTGCTTAATATATCCAGCATTAGACACCTAAGATCGTAAGTAGCATTCTGAGTTTATTCACAGCAGTAACTGCTTGCTTGTATTAAGTCAGGGTGACAGTTTAGTTATGATTCTGAAAAGCAGGGAAAAGCTAGTGTTTTTGAGAACTCTGTACTCACATTTTCTTTCTGGGAACTTTGCAACAACAGTTCAATTGCTCTTTTGAGACAGAATCTGGGATCTCCTGATTTATTCTGAATGTGTGTTACCCTCAGTTACTGGTGTCCCGGTCCCCAGCTGGACTTGTTCTTCCACTGTCCTCCAGCATTCCTTGCCAAAAGGGTTACTCTTAACCTTTACCATGTGAAGGTAGAAGGGCTAGAGTTTGGAGTGACAGTACTGGAAACTGAAAGCTTCTAGAAAAGAGAAATTGTAACTTTTTTTTTTCCCTACATAATCCCCTATGTAGGCTTTGCTTTCAGATTCTTGAATCGCACCCCAAGAATCTATCCAGTAAGCAGTTTGTCATTGTTGGGCATCGGGATCAAATAACAAGAGCCATGGATAACCACCATCAGAAAGGGTCACTAAAGCCATTTTAAAACAAAGGATTCTCAAACAACCTGAATATTTTGTACCTGTCAAATAGCAAAAAGGGCCTGTCTGCACTCCTAGAGTTCAGTACAGCTGGTTAACTGTAATTGGTTGTGAAGCTGTCTAAGACATTGTCCCATGCTAATGAATAATAATCTCACCACAGCCAGTTAGCTCATGGTTGAGTTAGAGTGAGGGCAGTATGGTAACACGCATAGCAGTCACTTTGGTACTTAAGACTTGCAGCTAGTGTAGAACGATGCGGCATATTCTCAGAGATGGAGGATATTGCCCACTTGTCTTCTGATCCTTGCTCTGGCTGTTCAAAGAATAATAAATCAGCATCAGAATCCTGCTTTATTTTCTCTAGGCATCCCAAGAATGAGCTTTGGAGTATTTAAGATATCTACTAAAGCTCAGAAATAAAACACGGGTCACCTAGAACAACAGATCTCTCTGCAGTGACAGCAAAGCTCGGCTGGGTGAAAATGGAGTTTCCTTTGGAAATGGTTCATCTCTCTCTCAGAAACTACAGAAAAAGAACATTTATTTAATGTCGTGTGCTGCAATGTGAGTACCCATATTTGTGTGCATATGTGTTTAAAACAGAATAAAAACTCCCAAACAAAGCAAGCTGACTTGCTCTTTCCCAGCTCTACACAGACAAAATCTTACGACTGCATAGGTAGCATTTGTGTTTCTTTATGCATGCCTGAGACATGGTTGAGAAACAATACAGAAATACATAAAAATAGGGGGGAAAAAAAAGAAATTAATGGGCAGAAATCTCTTGGCTACTATTTTGTTTGCTTCTAAATAATGTTATAAATAAATGAGCCTGTGTAATTAACCATAGATTATCCTTTACCCTTGAGGATCTAAAAACTTTATTTGGAACAAGTTTTACAGGATATTTTAGAATTTCTTTTGATTCTTTTTTTGCTTGGCATATGAATTTATGAGTGTACTGTGGTACTATCATCAAAAAGAAGTTCAAAATAGTGACTAGAATAAGTGAAAGGAGATAGAACTGGCCCAAAATCTGTATGGAACAAAGAGCTTACATTTATTATCCAAAGTACAACTCCCATTGGGAACATGGGTAGGTATCATACAAATCATGATGGAATATTTCCTCTAATGAAGGACTATTATTATGGGAAGCAGGTAGTCTCCATTAAAAATAAAAAGCTAGGCACAATTATATTAGTTGTTAGCATGCAAGCAGAGAAAAGATCCCCATGCATTATTAGGCTCTTACCCTTGCTACCTGAAGTGGAATTATCTGATAGGAAAATCGGGTAGGACTTTCTGTCAAAAAAAAAATACAAATTGTATACAAAGTTGTCTGTATGAACAATTGCTGTGGTTTAGCCCCAGACAGCAACTGAACGCTGTGCAACCACTCGCTCACTTCTTCCCCTCCTTGTGGGATGGGTCAGGAGCACTGGGGTTAGGATAAGAACAGTTTAGTCTATCAAATGAAACAAAATATAATTTAATAATAATTATTGTAAAATAGGTAATAATAGCTCTAATGAAAAGCAATATTACAAGGAGATAAATAAAATCCAAGAGGAGGAAAAAAACCAAAACCCAAAACCCACAAGTGATGCCCCATGCAATTGCTCACCACCTGCTGACTGACGCCCGAGCAGCATGTGGCCTCTCCCCACCAATTCCCCGTTTCTGCACTGGGCACGACATTCTGTGGTATGGAACATCCCTTTGGTTAGTTCAGGCCAGCTGTCCTGGCCATGCTCCCTCTTGGCCTGTCGTGTACCTGCTGGCTGACAAAATCTGGGAAACTGAAGGATTCTTAACTCAAGGTAAGTGCTAATTAACAGCAACCAAAACATCAGTGCGTTATCAACATTGTTCTCACAGTAGATCCAAAACACAGCATTATACCAGCTACTAAGCAGAAAATGTCCCAGCCAAAACCAGGACGTGGATTTTAGTGCTTTAAGGTTAAACGTTGTTGGCAATGAAACAAATATTTTGTCTGGTCCCGAGATCTGGGAGCTTTACTAAGTACGTGAACAACAAATACACGTGACACGTCTGATAGCAAACTATGTTCCCTTTGCTTCCCTAAGATCCTTAAACCTTGACTGAATCCCATCATCTGAGACAGGCATTGCTTTAACTCTTGTTTCTATGACAGTTGAATATGAATAGCGATTCTATCTTTGGAAGGCAGAAAATGAGTTGCATTGTCTTTTAGTGGTCAGGTCTGATAGATATGCTCTTTTATGTGTTGGCATTGAGTCTTATATAAGATTTTGCAAAACTAAGGATAAGTTTTCCCTGGAGAGACAGATGAGAAATAAAGGATTAGTACATGTCTCCATACAATAACTCCTAATGTGAAATTCTAGCCCTATTTATAACAATGAAAGCTTAGCCACTGACTTCAGTAGGATCACAGTTTTACCCCTAAGGTGCAGTTGTGCTTTCCTAGGAAAGCTAATGTATAAAATACAGCCTCTGCCAGCACATCATCAATGCAATAGTGTAGAAAGAGGATAACATTGAATGACATCCATAGCCAATAATAGCTGCTGCGAGCGTCCTGTCGAGCAGTGTATTAATGTTAGTCACCAGCTTTCCAGGTTTGTATGAGATTATTTTCTTTGTACCTGAATGAGGTAGACTCAGGATGAATTAGGGGTTTTTTTTTGTCAAGCTGTGGTTAGCATTTGTTTTTTGTAATTTTTTTGAAACTCATCAAAGAACGTCAGATGTGGTAAGGCTCCTTTGATTTTTATTAATAAAGCACACCATTTATAACTAAGTTTTTAAAGCCCTTCAAGGCACTGTTTAATTTTTCATCTCTCTCTTTTTGGTTCTATCTAGTTCTGTATGAGCTTCCTGTCCTTAAGTCTTGCCTTTTGTAAAGCAGATATTGTCATGCACGCATTTCTGGGAGGTATCTTGCACCTCATGAAAGAAGGAAAAAGACTCTTGATTGGGAACCCAGTCTTCACTGACCCATTGCTCAGTAGGTAATGTACTGTGAACATCAGCAACGTTACAGTGGGTCCTTGGCCAGTATGTTTCCTGCAAGCCATGGATGGAAGACTGTTACTCCATTTCTTCTAGGTAAGACTTTTTGATAGACTCTTTTTGATAGGGTTGCTTAGATGTCAGCTAAGAAATAACTCCTTGATATGTTTGCATGGGAATGAATCCTGTAGATAAAATTATGTTGCATAATAGTTTCCTGCAGCTCCCCAGATACTTGTTAGAGTAGGCCGAAATTTAGTTCAGCCTTTCCCCACTAAATTGGATCTCTGCTTTGTACTTCTGATTGCTTCTCTCAGCTCAGTTAATGACATGGAAGCACTTGTTCTTTCTCTGAATAGTGTCTGGGTGCCTCCTGCCAGAGCCATGGAGATCACCTTCTGCTGAGCTTATATATATAAGCACCAATAGCAAACATAGTGAGTGCTTCAGTGCACTGTGTAATATCCTCTTCCAAATTAAGGAGGCTCTTACACATTGGTCATTTTTTTCCCCGCCTGTATTTGATTGTGTACTTAATATCAGCTGACTCTCAGATCAAATGGTGCCCTGTAGCTTTAAGCGCAGTAGTGGCTGTTGTCTATGGTAGGGAATTCTGTCTCTGTAAATGGTAAAACAAGACTTTTACTAAAGCTGGCTCCAGAATTTCCTTGTAAGGATCCTCTCTGAGAAACCTGAGCTTTTTTGATTGCAATAGGAAAGCCCTTGAAGGAGTACATGCACATGTGCTCTTTCTTCCCTCAAGAAGGGAAGAAAAGGATATTACTGAGTAATTTCCAAAAATTAAGTGAAAAAAAAATGATGTACATCAAACCAGAAGGAAGCACAACAGCACTGTGAGGTGACAGTCCCTTTAGAGTCTGAAAGTACTGTAAGTTTAACTCAAGGCAGAGCCCTTCTGAATTGTGGTATTAGATGTCACTATCCTGAGATATTCAGCTTGGCACAGTGAGGCCACTTCATTGCCTCATTTCATGCTGCTGCATTTCCAGCTATGTGCCAAGTATCTACATTATTTGGGTTTTTTTTTTTTTTTTTATACTATTAACAATAGATTCATTTTTTCCTATTCTTACAAGTAATATATTTAGCAATATGCCCTAAAATGCCTTATGGATTCAAGCTGTCCCCTAGTCAGTGTTGTGGAGGATGCCGTTTTTGATCTTTTCCTCTAATTATACGCATTATGATACTAGATTCATCCTGGCATACGTATGTCAAACCAGACTGAAAGCATTCAGTTAGAGACACTTCATGATCAGAAGAAGGCCAAAAAAACTGGACACGATCTAACAAAGGGGGATGGAAATATAACATAGATGGGAAATAGAGGGCATCTCAAAATTTGTCATAATGGAAGACTTAAATTACACATCGATCCAGACATCAACAGGATGTCCTCAAAATATGCTACAGTATCTGCATACTGACTTTTACAAATATGCAACAAATATGAATTGTTTGTGGAAAGAACAGCTATGGGTCAAGATATGATGTGACAGAGAAAACAACTCTGCAAATATAAATATTTATTATTAGTGGCCAGTAACTGCTTCCTACTAAAACTGGCAAGAATGATTAATCCAACCCACTTCATATTTATTGGAGAATTAGGAATCTAATGAGAGACTGCATAAAAAAACCCAACCTCTTCTAGAAAAATTAGCAAATCTAACATTACCATACTATAATGAAGATTAATTCAGTTGTACTGAGAGCTACAGGGCTGCAGACACACCACTTCAAACCATCAGTGCTTGATACTGAACCAAGGAATGAAAAATACAAAATAAACATCCTGTATTGACTGAAGGACATGCAGAATTCTTTTCCACCTGTAGTTTTTGTGTTAATACTTCTGTGAAACCCTGCTGGACTGCCACAGAGCAAATTACAAGCAAGAAATGAATGTGTCTGGTTTGATCTTTGAGCTCTTTTGATTAGGTGCAGGTAAGAGTCAATGTCATCTCTGCATACTGTGGCACGTAGTAGTATCCATTGTTACTTTTTGGGTTGGTTTGCAGTTTGAGTCCTTAACTTATGACCTTTTTAAAATTTATTTAGCCATTGATTACACCCCAGATGATGTGATTAGCTTGAACTACAAAATCCTTGTTTGTTGTGGTACTAATAAGCATTGTGTCTACTGAAAGCTGCAGCAGAAGAGAAAGGGAGGAGGCCTAACAGGCTTGACACAATCTTTTTTTCTGTGTTGCAGAAAGGAGAGAGCTAAAGATGCCTAGCAATTGTCTTATCATCACACGTATACACATACCTGTGCATTTTTATCTGTTTATCCAATCTCTTCGATGCTTTTTCAGTGCTTGTCTTAACCCTTTGTTCTTGAAGTAAGCAAGGAAAAACTATATGACAAGCATTTAACTTTTTCTTTCTCAAGAGCAGCTAGCGTACCTCATGTTGAGAAGAAAATGGGACCATATGGAAAACTAGATTCCAATTAACACACCAAAGGGCAGTTTTGGGGGTTTTGCCTATAACTGAGGTCTAACTGAGTTGCAGGACTATGGGAATTTTGCATTTTCCTATATGCTCACATATTGCATTTTTACTCTGCTATTTCCTCTACTCTTCCTCTGCCTCTCCAAAGGGGCCGAATGAAAGCAGTATAATCTTGTTGAATATATTCTATGGTTGTTGCTGATGAATTAGATGAACAGCTGCTGGGAACAGTCTGGGAATACGATTTGGTGAAAAAGAGAGATGAGATACAAACAAATTCCCTTATGATGCCATTCATTCTATATGCAGTATTATACCAGAGGGGTGGAAAGAAGGCCTAAAATTCAATTTCAATTTGAGCTGGTTTAAAAGGAAGCAATTCTACATACATTGCACCCACAAAACCATGTATTTATAGGCACGAACTTTCACTTTGTAGGTAGCAACTGCACAGCTGGTTGTATACATTTCGGTTTTTGCATACATAAGAATTTACTTCTACAGGCAAACCTGTAGGCACATTCTTCTCAATATTTCCCAAACAGTGACACTAATTCTTTCATTATCATATCTTTTCTGTGGACTTTAAACAAGGTTGGGAAGGGGAAGAAAGGCCTATATTTTGGTATGCAGGACAATCAAAAATCCGATGGAGTAAATGAAAACACAGTCATTGGTGTATGTCAGTGTTCCTGCAATATCCTCCTGCTCACATTTCTGCATTATAGAAATCCAGCATGCAATTGTGTGTTAAGTCTGGAAATTAAAGCAGATCACCTGTTTCCTTATGAATGTCATACACTAACTGAAGCAATGGGCATTTTACTTTCTTGTCTCGCTGCTTCAGTAAATTCCTTCTCAGTCCTTTTCATCTCTGTGTGTGGGAAACACACAGAGAATTAAATATGCCTGCGTACAGAAATGGGAGACCCAAACATAAGAATTACATTGATCTTGGATAAAACACCATTTAGTGTAGTTCTGATAATTCACACTATTTTGGAAAGGTTGATAGGATCTTTTTTATGGGGATCTTGGTAATATGTTACGCATTTTGGCCACACATACCATATTTTGAACCAGATGTCTGTGGATTACCAACTTGTTTTCTTTTATCCCACTGCAGGCCAGTAGTAGGAATTGGATTCTGTTCTTGATTGGTTGGTTGGAACACATGAAAACCCTCTTATGCTATTTATGTTTTGCAAATTACAAGCTCGGTCTGAAAAAGTCACCGTTTTAGAGTTCTAGAAAAGTATTTTAAACCAAATATTTTTAAATGTTATTCTGGAACTTTTTTTTTATGCTTAGGCAACTGGAAGAGGCCTTCTTGGTAGTTAAGAAAAATGGAAAAATAAGTGTATATTCTTAACAATTAACTCTTAGAAATCATCTAAAAGTTTAATGGCAGTCATGAAGGCTTAAACATGGATGATGTTTTTGTTTCTTTAAAAGGAATTGCATTAGCTCTCAGGATGAAAGTGTCATCAGATCAGCTGTAACTATAGCTTGACACTTCATGCCTCTGTGCATGTGCATAGCTTGATATTATCTAAGTACTGGTAACAGTGATACCTCAGGCTTCTGTGGATAAACACAGAAGGTTTCTGATGACAGCATCTTAAGCACAGGAGAAAAGCTCTCGTGTGGTTTATGATACCATCGTAACACTGAGGTGCTGACAAGAGCTTCATTCACAGCTTTTCTGTGAACTGTTTTTCTATATTTCATATATCACTTTTATTTCTTGTTGAAAAAAATAGATTTTCATCTCTTTAAATTCAGCTTAAGAACTAAAATCAAAATACTTTTTACCCAGTTATTTTAAAATAATTCAAAATCTCAAATTGACATCTTAATGTTTATAAAGTGGATGTTTTGTGCGATAAAACTGTATTTTACAGAACAACATAATTAAAAATAATTTTTGTTAATATAAATTTAACAGAGCACTATTATTTTTGCCATGTGGTTGATCCTCAATATGACAGTCAACTCCACCACCATTATTTACAGAATATAAGTACTGAATGCAAAGGTGGCTATAAAATGTTAATAGCATTTAGCATTATAAAAATCTGGAGTTCATTTTTTTTTGTTCGTGTTTTTTTGGACACATTGATGTTTTAAAATTGCTAAAGTTGATGTTCTTAATTTTTTCATTTTCAAAATTATTTCTTGTTTTTCATGGAGGTTTTTTTTGTTTTACTAAGGCCTTGGCTGCCTAACCTATAGCAGCCAAGTGAAAGGAAACAGATTCTCTAGTACTGACATCATTACAGGGGGAAAAGAAAAGGGAGAGGGCAGAAAAGGACCTTAAAATGTTTTGCCATCCATCCCTGTTCTAAGGCAGGAAGTGGGTAACTAGGTCATCACTGACAGATGTTGTGTGTAGGCTGCTCTTAAAAACCACAAATGAAGGGGATTCCACAACCTCCATAAACCTACTCCATCTAATCTAGACTCTTAAGTTGAAAAGATTTTTTTTTGTTGTTGGTTTTGGTTTGGGTTTTTTTGTTGTTGTTGAGTTTTTTTTTTTTCAATCTGCTCTGCTGCAAATTCAGCAATTACTTGTTATAATTCAGGTGGGAACAAAGAAATGTTTATCATGGCTTTCTGTATTTGCCTTTTAAAAATGCCTTTTCTCCCAGTCATCTTTTTTTATGAGGAAGCCAAGCCCCATTCCTTCAACCTTTCCTTGTAAATCATCTTTTCAAAATAACTTATCATTCTTGTTAATTTCATTTCAATTCCATCCAAATTGCTGAAATTGTCCTTGGAGTGCATTGCCCAAAACTGCACAGAATGCTCCAGCTGAGGCATCAGTGGCACTGAGAACTGCAAAATAATAAAGTGGTATGCCTCATGTACTGCACTCTTCCTAATACATCCTGGAATGCAAAATGCCTTTCTGCAACATCATCATGCTGTTGGCTCACATTTAGTTTGAAATCCACTCAAACCTTCCTATCCTTTTCTGCAATCCTGTTGCCATGTTAAAGCGTCATCATCTTATATTGGTATACTCTGGGTTATTTTTGTCAGGGAGAGTACTTAGTTTCTCTCTCTCTAATAGGAGCTTGTTGCAGTTACACCGTTTCTCATGTTATCTGGATATTTTGAATTCTGATCTGTTTTCCTATGTGTTTGCAACCCCCTTCCAGATTTTTTGCAATTTTTACAAGTTTACTCCCTGTTCTATTATCCAAGCTGTTCAATGAAAAATTGACTAGAATACAAGGGATGAGAAATCCCTGAGTGATGCCACTGCAGTGTCATCCTGCTTTGTCAGGAAACTGTTGATAAATACTGTTTGGGAGAAATTTTTAACTACTTGTGTGTCAACTGTTATTTGACTTCATCTACAGCACTTTGTGTATTGCAGGCAAAATTAGAGGGAGACCCAACATAAAGCTTTGCTGAAGCACAGATATCACATTTACTGCTTCCTTCTTGTTTAATGGGCTTGTTGCCTTTTCTAAGCAGGCAATTGAAAAACTTTGACACAATAATGATCCTAAGATTCCGTTTTAATATCTTATTGCTTGTTTTCTTCTTCCATGCTATCTTTGTGCCCATATACTAACTGCCTAAAACCCTATGATAGATAGTATCCCTCAGAGATGGATTAAGTACTTGGGAAGGTTAGGTCAATTGAGCTCCGCTTCCCAAGACAGGCAGGATTTTCATCATTTCTAGAATCCTAAGACCTCTCTTATACTCTGTGAATTATCAAAACACCCCCCTCAAAACACACACACACACAAAGAGATTATTTTCTCTTTTTAAGTGTTCCAGGGTAATTTTTAGCACATTTTCCTATGGAAACACAGTCTATACGATCACACTGTATGACCAGTCAGACCACACTGTGCCTTTTGAACTTGTTGCTCACTTTCCAACTGAATGGGACTGAGTAGTCTTGGTCATGTTTCTAAAATTCTTGTGAAAATGAGCAGGTAAATAGTCTTCCATGCCAACAAGGAATTCAGTGTAAACTAAACCATGATATCAGGTATTGGAAAACGCAGAGGAACATTAAGAATTTTCCAGCCGTAAATTTCAGTCAGAGCTTTTGCTCCAGACTAATCCAAACAGGAGACATGAGGCTACAAGGAGGCAGGCTTTATCCACTGCCCTCTGAACTACACTTTTAAGACAGCAGGATCAGAACTGGCATGTCTTAATGTCACTTAACCCATTCCCTCCTTCTTTCAGTCTATGATTCTTAGACCTTTATTAAAAGTAATTGCTTTGTGCATCTGATGTTCAGATTTTTGTAAGACACATTGAATAAACAAGAGAATCTTGTTTCTACTTTTTTTGGGTTGGTTCATTCTTGTTTTTTAGTTAATCAGACAACTCCTAGTGAAACCTTGATGCTCTCCTTCAGTGCTTTCTTTGTTGTTTTGCCTGTAATACACTTCTTTGGGTAACTGTCTGCTCTCCTATTCTCCTATTTCCTTCTGAATTTCTTTCAGAAGATCTACCCACCCACGCATTTCCTAAGCCAACTAAAATCTGCTTTGGGAATACCCAGTTATCTTTTTGCCACTCCATGCATTCTTTGGCATCATTAATTTTATTGTTTTGTGATCAGTTTTATACGTATACCTTTCACCTTTGTCTTAATCAGGAAGTATGAACTGATAAGCTACATAATATGCAAAACGCCCTTTCTTTTCTTAGCTCAACTGTCTGAAATCACAAGTAGTTGTTTTCAGTACCCTTCAGGAATGTGCTGGGCAGTTCATCTCCCATACAGCGATTTTCCAGGATCTCGTGTGAGGCAGCAGGCAAGCTCACCTGCAGCTGGAAGGGAACAGACACAGAGAATCTGTAAATTATAATACTGTCATCTTAATATCCAAGATTTCATCATCTGGCAGGCTTATTTTTTATGTTACTAGGCCAAAAATTTCAAGGCCTTGTTCAACAATTACAAAAACAATCCAACAACCCTAAACTGGTATGATTGTTGCCTGAAAAAAAAAAGCATTGAGACATGCCCCACTGCTATTAGAAACTACATACAGACATGGCTCTCTGCAAACACTGCCTGTCTCTAATGGCTTAAAATCAAAGGCAACAAAACAAGCTCCAGGCAAGACAGATACTTCAGGAAAGAAGATATAAGGTGTAAAGAGTGAGACAGAAGTATGAAAGATGTGTGGAAAAGCATGAGCTTAAAAAAAAAACATGGAGAAGAAGCCTGAGAGATAAGAGGGGCCTGTTTACCTGAGTGCAGCATTATAAAAGGAATAGTCTGAGTGGAGGAAAAAAAAAAAAAATGCAGGGAAGAGCAGACAAGCAGATTGCAAGGGACACAGTAAGAAAAGCAATGGAATAAAATGAAAACAGACAGGTGGGGAAAAAGAAAGTGAATGTAGCATCCATCAGGATGGGGTTTTTCATTTCTTCACCAGAGAACATTTAAAACCAATTCTTAAAAATTATTATTATTGAAATGACATACACAAGAAGGGATTGTAAAACTGTCCTTGATTCTGACTGGAATGTAGCTAATAATCTTGGTAGCTACAGCAATGAGACGGGAGTCAAGAGGAACATTTCTATGATTAAAAAAAACCCAACACCGTTTAATATTTGTGTTTGGTTTGAAGGGAAATTCTTTGCAGGCTTCTTGGAGGTTTGGAGTACAAATAATCAGAGGTAGATCACTGGATCTTGACTGATGATATCAAGGGTCTCGTAAACGCAGTTTATGACAATTACATGGATGATACAAATAGATCTGTGCTTATATGGTGTTTGTGTCTATTTCTCAAATGTAGGCTTAATATGATACCATGTTTTTTTTTCATTTTTTGCTTCTCTGCATCTTGATATGCCGGTATATTTAGGGAAGATATTTTTGCTAGTATATTATTTATATATGTTTTGGTTACCTTGCAACTCAGAGTTGCTAGCAAGTACTATATTAAAAGAATTATAAAGCATGTAGTGTGGTATATGGCTCAGAGAGACAACTCTCATTCAGTGAGCCTCAAAATTAATGTAATCAAGACCTGAATAACTTTTTCCTATAAAAATATTATTGCTCTAAAACAGTCTTAGAAAACTTTAACTTGACAATTAATGTTAGTGCAATTGCAACATTCCTATTGGCTTCTAAATATAAATGCTATGTGAGAATCAGGTGCAGAAGCCATTACAATCTGAGCAAAGTACTTGCTGTCACAGTCACTTGGCATTTTACCTTGTACTTGTGCCAAAATTGCATTTTCAATCTTCTGAGCTACAGGACACAGACTGGAAGATTCTAGTAATTATTCCAGCCCAGTCTGGCCAGCAAGCACTATGGTCTGATACAGGGAAGGTCCATACATGTGCTCAGCTGTGCCAGAAGAAAGTACAGAATGTTTGAGCTACAAACTTCTAGCATTCACCAAAGCCCAGTATTTTCTTCCCCCAAGTTATGTTTTCCCAGCATACTACATTCCATCTTAACCTAGAAATGTCACAAATACATCGTTTTGATGGTGAAATAATTTAGGCGTTTTCTACTCAATCTGCTGTACTGGAATGTCTATTCAGTAACAAGAATATTTTTCTGCTCTGATCAATACATCAGATTGGCTGTTGGTGTTGACAGCTGTAAGGGGTGTGTATGTCCTTCTATATATGGCATGAGTATGTGTGTACATGTGTGTATACATTTATCTATGTATAAAATTCATATATATTGGCAAACATACGGTGTGGCATGTTGTAACAGCTTATGCTTTAAGAAAATACCACTACAAGTATTATCTGTGCTAGGATGACACAGAACTAACAAAGAATTTGAAAGGTTCTGAACAAACCAAACCTCAGTTTCACTGGCATTGCAAATAATTTTGCTTACAGAAGAGAATTGCTTGTTTGATAAAAGGATAGAAACAAGGCTGAGCTGCTCTACTGTCTATCAAAGAACATAACTTGCTCCAAGAAGATAGAAAAAGGCGACATATTAAATATTTCTGATTAAATATGTGAAAAGGTGACGATTAAATACTCTTGTTGGGCATACTTTAGAACTCTTAATCAAAAGAAACAGGTGAAGAAAACAGACACTAAAAGCATCTGAAGTAAAGGCACTAACAATGTCTCATTCCTGACGTTTTCCTGATCTCTAGCTAATACAGACTGATTTGAGTTTGGAAGTCTATAGCGTAATACTTTTCCAAGGATGTTGTCACGTATCATCAATCTGGAAACACTTGACTCATTCCTAGAAGTACAAGACTGCTAAATCAATTTCCTCTTCTATCTCTGCTTCTTCCAATTGTCTCATGAATTTGAGGCCTTCCTTCTAATTGTTGACATAACTTTAAAATAGTCTTATTTAGAACCTAGATGTAAACATACGTTACTCATGTATCAGTTACCTGACCTGATCAGTCCCTGCTCCCGGGTATTGCGGTATCTGCAGCTTGCAGGCTATGTTTAATGAGTGTTTTGTTGGAGAGTCCTGCAGTACTTGCCTACTCACTCCTGGTCCCTCACTGAGGTGCCTTCCAAGACAGGATGAGATACTGCAAAGATCTGATTATTTTTCAGTGTTCATTTATGACACTTTAACAGACATCTTGGCGTAAGATTTAAACTGCATGTCTGATACAAGTAATGAATGGGATCTTTCTCTTCATATCCTGTTCCCCTAGTCAAAGCAATTGATGCTTTATTTAAACAAGGAGTCTGACCCATATCAGTGGAATGACTTGGTAGGCAACAGTTTGTAAGCAAAAGTGGCAGAAAGAATGCTTGTTTATGTATGCTTTTGTAAGGGTAGCAGGGGGTTGTATTAAGTAGATGCAAATGAGTGTAAACAAAGAGACTGAATTTCTGGAACTTACTCGGCAGATTTTAAAAGCAGCCTGCTGCAGCAGGATATATACCCATCAGGAAATGAGGTGCACATTCACTTATGCTATCGTATGGATTGTGAGATTATGAATATGTTTTGCTTTTAACCTAGCAAGAAGTTTCTATGCTAGCTGCCAAGTATTAATATTGCAGTCAGAGTGAACTAGCACCGTTTTACTTCATGCCTAAATACAAGCCATTTCCTCATGTAACTCGCTTGGGTAAAGCCTGAGAATTCTTCTCTAGAACCCAGTCCTTAAAACCATGTCTTGGTTGAAGTATCAGATCACTTATCTTTGCCAAAAAAACCCAAATGTACAGCTGTTACTAAATATATGTCCTGGAACAGGCTTATTTAGTAAGTAAACATACTAATTTTTACTTTGATATCAAATTGCTAAGAAACCTGCAGCTATGCTGTATACTTGTGGGAGGTGAAGATCTTAGATAATTTGACAGATGTCACTTCAAAAGGAAGAGACAGAATTGGTAATATCTGTGTTGTGCACAGCTCTGCAACCCAACATTAGTAATCTATTTCTGCTATTCTGAAACAGAGGGGAAAGTAGGTTAGTAGATGGCCAGGATGTCTCCACACAGCAACCACAAATTGAGCGCCATGCCTGGCTGATGAATATACTTCTTTATATATGCAGAATGAAACATCTCTGCACACTATGATACTTTTTAAAGCCAAAGTCATTGTCCTACATAAGCTGCAGTCGTAAATGAAAAGGCTTTGCTCCAGAACTGATTGTGAGATAATGGTACATTCTCATGTTCGTTTTAAGAAAAAAAAAAAAGTTTAAATTCCACTATGCCTGCACTTCAGTCTAACTCAAGGTGGAAAGGTACGTTTTGAAAGAGGCACAGGTCAGGGTCCGTTCCCAGCTGGGACCTTCAGCCTGTTCGGTGAGACAGGTGAGAGGTGGCAGGGCCTGGCACACACGGCTCCTGACCCGAGTTTCATCTGGTGGGAGCTGCTGCTTTGCAGCGACGGAGGCAACCGCTGGCGAGCGAGAAACCACCTTCTCCCTCAGAGCAACGGCTTCTCTCGGGTCCCCGAGAAGCCACACGGTCCTGTTCGGGAAAAAAAAAGACAATCACTTGAAATCCAGCAGAGCCCTCAGCCCGGGGTGAAAAAAGCTGCACAACACAACGTTCGTCTATCACGCGCCGGGGAGCCCCGCTGCTCCCGCCCGTGCTGCCCGCAGCAGCGGCCCGGGCTCGCCCCGCGCGGTCCCACGCCGGGGTGGTGCCGGGCGGCACGGCCCCAGCCCCAGCCCCGGCCCC